>JADRCD010147023.1:18626-32207 GCA_019843815.1 Montemys delectorum | reverse complement strand
TTGGCTAGGATAAAAGACTCAGGTGACAGCAGATGCTGGAGAGGTTGTGGAGAAAGAGGAACACTACTTCACTGCTGGTAGGATTGCCAACTGGTACAACCACTCTGGAAATCAGTGTGGTGGTTCCTCTGGAAATTGGACATAGTTCTACCAGAGGACCCAGCTATACCACTCCTGGGCATATATCCAGAAGATGTTCCAACATGTAATCAGGACACATGCTCCACCATGTTCATAGCAGCCTTATTTATAATAGCCAGAAACTGGAAACAACACAGATGTCCCTCAACCGAGGAATGGATACAGAAACTGTGGTACATCTACACAATGGAGTACTACTCAGCTATTAAAAACAATGAATTTATGAAATTCTTAGGGAAATGGATGGATCTGGAGAGTATCATCCTGAGTGAGGTAACCCAATCTCAAAAGAACACACATGGTATGCATTCTCTGATAAGTAGTTATTAGCCCAGAAGTTTGGAATACAAGAAGAACAACCCACAAACCACAGAAAACTCAAGAAGAAGGAAGACCAAAAGGTGGATATTTCATTCCTTCTTAAAAGGGGGAACAAAATATCCATGGAAGGAGTGGCAGAGATTAACTATGGAGCAGAGACTGAAGGAAGGACAAGCCAGCCTAAATATAGCTATCTCCTGAGAGGCTCTGACAATACCTGACTAATACAGATGTAGAGGCTTACAGCCATTCATGGAACTGAGTACACGGTCCCCAATGAAGAAGTTAGAGAAAGGATCTATGGAGCTGAAGGGTTTGTAGTCCCTTAGGATGAACAACAATATGAACTAACTAGTACCCTCAGAGCTCCCAGAGACCCAACCACCAATCATGGACGATACATGTTGGGACTGAATGTTCTGGCAGCATGTGTATAGTAGAGGATTGCAAATTCGATCATCAATAGGAAGAATGGACCTCGGCCTTGTGAAGGTTTTGTACCCCAGTGTAGGGGAATGCCAGGGCCAATAAGTGGGAGAGGGTGGGGTGGCTGGCTTGGGGAGGGGGGGAGGCAATAGAGGTTTGTTCTTGTTGTTTTTGTGTGTTTGTTTGTTTGTTTGTTTGTTTTTTGGAGGGGAAACTGGGAAAGCAGAAATTTACATGTAAATAAAGAAAATATCTAATAATAAAAAAAAGAAGTCTCTGGATGGGGTTGATTGCACATTAAAACAATAGCAGAAGCAGCAGCAGCAGGAGCAGCAGCAAAACATCCAGGGAAGTCTCTTTCCTGGTTTAGCCAGTAAGGCTCATTGAGGTCAAAAAATCCAGCTAATGTAGAAGGGGGCAGAACTATATCTCAAGCAGCCAGATGCTGGCTTTGGCATTAACATAGTGCTGGTTTTCTAGAAAGCTGCTGAAGTCGTGAGACTTATGGCAGTGTTGCAGTCCATACCAGATGATCATGAAAGGATACTGAATGAAGTGATGAGCATGATACTTAGTTCTCAGAGGAGATCCAAATAAGTGAGAAATACTAGGACCCTAGACTTCCAACAAGGAAAATATAAATCAGTGTGTGAATTCAGCCATGGAGAGAGGCCATGTGTACTGCAAACAGAAGAATGGAAAGGAGAAGACTAGTAACAAAGGATGTGGGAACTCATATATGCCACAGAATGCCCAGAAAGTAGATATGGAAATTCAAGACTTTATGTTTCTTTTCTCAGTATCTACCAGGTTTTAGTCTAATCTTTCCTTCCAGGGCTGACATTTTTCACCTTTGAAGAAATAGTTCTTATTTTGTGCCATTTTATATCCATTTTATATTAGAAATACATGTTTTTGCATTCATATACACTTTAAGATATTTTCTTGAAACTAGGAAAAAATTTAGTAGTTTTGAATAGTGATGAAATTGGTTAGTGGGGATTTTTGAAGGTAGCATGAACACATTTTTGTATTATAAGATGATTATGAGTCTATGGGGAAATAAGATGTTATAGCTTATGTGCCATGTGTTTGGAAGTTAAATTGACATGGGATAGAGTTGTATAGGTTTGTTCTTCATTGCCAACTTGATTAGATTTAAAATTACCTAGGAGAAAGATATCCTGGTATATCTTTGAGCATGTTTCCAGAGAGGCTTTTCTAAGAAAAAAGAAACCATAAACATGTGCATTACTCTCCTGGGGCCTGGGGTCCCAGACTGAATAAAAGGAGCAAAGGATGAAAATTTAATGAGTAAAGCTTTGTCCTTCTTTGCTTAGTAGATTATCTATAATGAGACCTCTACAACTCCTGACACCATGCCTTTCTGATTGTGACTAGGTTTATTTCTTTAAAGCATAAGACAATATAAAATTATTATGTTGCTTAAATTGCTTCTATCATAGCAAGTTGAAAACCAATTAATATACAAAAGTATCTAGTCTATAAAGGGTTGATACCTTAATATTTAAAGATGATGTAAGAAAACCATAAAATATAAAGATCTATTCCTTTAATTAAGATATAAGAAATAAACATAAGATATATTCACTTAATATAGGCATATTGTATTGAAGTGCTGCTTATGAATTACTGAAAGGTAAAATGATGCAAAATGCTCAAAATAGTAAGCAGACTTGACAGTTCATTTCCACATGGAAAATGATAGAAGAAATTTAGGATCAGATAGGATAGATGCCAAAAGAAAGCCTAGCTTTATGGATGATCCTATCACAATATCTTTTTATTAAATTCTGGAAATTTTTGTCCATTTAAGGTCAGTTTGAGTAACCTGGGACTCAAAACACCTGAAGACTTCAGAGTGTAGCTCAGTGGTATAGTGTATATCTGAGTTCCAAATACCAAATTACTAAAAACAAACGAGCATAACAGTAAGCTTATACCATTAGATTTGTGAGGAATTTACTGATTATAGGTCAACTACAAAGTATTTTTCAACTATAATAGCATAGAAATCCTGAGTGGAGCCATTGGGCCATTGTGATTGCATATGCTTAGCCCAGGGAACAACTCTTTGGTGGTGTGGTCTTGTTTGGAGTAGGTGTGGCCTTGTTGGAATTCTATGTCATTGATGCATGGGGCTTTAATATCCTTGTCCTAGCTGTGTGGAAGCCAGTCTTCCCCTAGCAGCCTTCAGATGAAGATGTACAACTCTCAACACCTCCTGTACCATACCTGCCTAGACACTGCTGTGCTACAGCCTTGATGACAATGGACTGAAACTATGAACCTCTAAGGTAGCCCCAATTAAATGTTGTTAATTGTCTTTAGGAGGTGCCTTGGTTATGGATTCTATTCCATAATGCAGCCATGAACTCTTCTTAGTCACCCTCCTCACCCTTATTATAAATATGGCAAAATAGGACCATTACAGCTCTTCTCTTATGTTAGAAAATGAATGCATTTTATTTATTTAATTTTGAGTTTATTATATTATATTATATTATATTATATCATTTATTTACATTCCAAATGTAACCCTCTTTCCTTGACCCTCTTCCAGAATTCTACACTCCATCTCCCCCTTTGACTCTGAGAGGGTGCTTCCCTACCCACCCACTCACATCAACCTCACACATACCTTCAGCATCTGCTTCCCTGGCACATCAAGTCTCTATAGGAATAGGCACATTCTCTCCCACTGAGGCCAGACAAGCAAGTCCTCTGTTATGTAAGTGCTGGGGAGACAGACCAGACCATAAATGCTCTTTAGTTGGTGACTTACTCTGGGAGCTCTGAGGTATCTGGGTTAGTTAATAATGTTGTTCTTCCTATGGGGTTGCCAAACCCTTCAGTTCCTTCAACCCTTCCCCTAACTCATCCATAGGGATCCCCAACCTGAGGCCACTGGTCAACTCCAAGTATCTGTCTCAGTCAGCTGCTGGTATAGCCCCTCAGAGAACAGATATGCTAAGCTCCACTCTGAAAGCTCAACATGGCATAAGTAATTGTGTTAGGGTTTGGTGCCTATGGATGGGATCGATCCCATGTTGGAACAATAACTGTATGGCTTTGCATTATTCTCTCTGAACTTCTTTCATACTGGAACAATTGGTTCAAAAATTTTGAAGGTAGGTATGTGGCCCTATCCTTCCACTAGTGGTCCTGTGTATCTACTGGAGGTGGTATCTTTAGGTTCCATCTCCCCACTGTTGGGCATTACAGATAATGTCATCCCCATTGAGTTCTGGGAACATCTCAAATCTCAGGTGTCTAAAGCTTTCTAGAGGTTTCCACCTAACCCCACCATCAATAGCTGAATCTTTCTATTTATTCTCCTGACACTCTGAGCTTCTCTAATGTTTTCTAATGGATCTGGAGAATATCATCCTGAGTGAGGTAACCAAATCACAAAAAAACACACATGGTATGCACTTTCTGATAAGTAGATATTAGCCCAGAAGATTGGAATACCCAAGATACAATCCACAAACCACAAGAAACTCATGAAGAAGGAAGACTAAAGTGTGGATACTTCATTCCTTCTTAAAAGGGGGAACAAATACCCATGGAAGGCATTGCAGAGACTAACTATGGAGCAGAGACTGAAGGAAGGACAATCCAGAGACTCCTCCACCTAGGAATCCTTCCCATATTCAGTCATCAAATCCAGAAACTATTGTGGATGCCAGCAAGTGCTGGATGACAGGAGCCTGATATAGCTCTCTCCTGAGAGGCTCTGACAGTACCCAACTAATACAGAAGTAGAGGCTCACAGCCATCCATTGGACCAAGTACAGGGTCCCAATGAAGGAGCTAGAGAAAGGACCCAAGGAGCTGACGGGTTTGCAGCCCCTTAGGACAAACAACAATATGAACTAACTAGTACCCTCAGAGCTCCCAGAGAGTAAACCACCAATCAAAGTGTACACATGTTGGGACTCATGGCTTCAGCTGCACATGTAGCAGAGTATGACTAAGTCGGTCATCAGTGGGAGGAGAGGACCTTGGCCCTGTGAAGGTTCTATGTGCCAGTGTAGAGGAATGCCAGGGCCAGGAAGTGAGAGAGGGTGGGGTGGTGATCAGGGGGACAGGGGAGGGAACAGGGTTTTTGTTTATTTGTTTTCTTTTTTTTCTTTTTTTCAGAAGGGAATCTGGGAAAGGATATATCATATGACATGTAAATAAAGAAAATACCTAATTAAAAAAAGAAGGAAAAAAAAGGACTGAGTTGGAATTTTGATGGAGATTGCATTGAATCTGTAGATTGCTTTCTGCAAGATGTCTATTTTCACTGTTAATTCCACTAATCTATGAGCATGGGAAGTCTTTCCATCTTCTGAGATATTCTTCAAATCTTTTTGTTTTTCTTTAGGGACTTGGAGTTCTTGTCATACAGATATTTCACTTGCTTGATTAGAGTTAAATAAATATGGTTTATATTATTTTTGGTTATTTTAATGAATGTTCAAATAATCCAATGCATTCTATGAGATTACCATGGAGTAAAGCTTGTCTTCAATAACAACAGAAACAACAGAAAGTACACATACTCATGGAAACTGAACCACTCTCTGTTCAACTGTAACTTTGTCAGGGAAGAAAGAAAAGAAAAGAAAGAAAGAAAGAAAGAAAGAAAGAAAGAAAGAAAGAAAGAAAGAGAGAGAAAGAAAAGCTCTCTAGAATTCAATGAACATGAAGGCACAGCATGCACAAACTTATGAGACACAATGAAGGCAATGTTCATAAGAAAATTCACAGTATTAAGTTCTGATGGTTTCAAATTTTATTAGATTCTGTTGCTTATATTCTTGTGCTTGCCTTTTACCATTTGGATATCTCTGGTGTTAACTGGCCTGTGTTTCTTGGACTGGAGCAGGACTGCTTGGAACCAGGAAGAACTGTATGACTTGGGTCAGAGCAGGCCTACTTTGGTGCTCCCAGTGGTACTTCTTCTTAGAGCAGGCCTTCTGTGTCCCTGTTTCTGGTTTTAGCAGACCTCCAAGGAGTTTGGTAGGCTGTGGGTTCCTTAGGTGTGGAAGGGAAAAGCAGGCAAGCTTTCACATTTACCATGGTGAAAGATGGAGGTACAGACTGGAAAGGAGGCATGATATTTATTTTTTTCATAAGTCAACTGTTATTGAATCAAACACAGGACTTACTCTTGTTTCTCAGAATAGTACTTAAAGATGTCCACTTGGATAAATTTATTAACAATGTTAAATTTGTGAAATAAAATTTTATTGAGATTGTTAGACCTAGAGAGGCCTCGTAATCTACCAATAGGTTTTCCAACACGTTAATGCAGTCTACCAGTGTGGATTTTTATTTTTAGGAAGGCCATTTAGTTATTTTCTTTCCTCTGAATGCATCACAAATTATTTAATATATCTAAAGGCTTTTTATGAGTAGAAACAGCATGAACTACATGATAACTCATAGATTTTCATTTTTCTTCGCAATTCAATTCAATTTTCAATTCACTATATTCAAATGCATAAATATACACACATTCTGCATCTCTGTAGACTGTGCCCACTGTTATTTCATTTATCATTTTCAAAAGCAAGCTGCAAGCTGTGATGACACTGAATAATCAGTGGTGTCAGTTGTCTGTCTTCAGCACTTACAAATTTCCCCCCTTGCTCCTCATTAGAGATGATGAGTGGACTTGAAACAAGTCTGAATGACTCTATTCACACAAAAGATGGTTTTATGAAACTCACATTCTACTCTGTTATACTTATTTGTTTCCTGACAATGACAGTGAGTAGTCTCTGAACTATTGCTTACCATATTTGTTTTTAATTTTAGAGATTTTATAATGGAAAAATTAGTCAAATGTTTCAACTGCTTCCTAAAATTATGTAAGTTTGACAAGCTATATTAAAACCATCATTTTAAAATCTTTTAAAACATAATATTTCTACTATATATGTGTATGCTTCTATGTACTATATATGTATTCTGAGACCAAATGTTGACATTAGCTGTCTTCTGTGTTGTCTACCTCATTATTTTAGATTTTCCTTCTCACTGAATCTGTCTCAGTGATTGATTAGATTCTGGACAGAGACTCTCTGGGATCTTCCTGTATCCTTTACCCATTGCTAGGATTACAGTTGTGTGATTCTATACTTTGCTTTTCTTTATGGTTGTGGGACCATGAAAAGCAGTCTGTGTTCTAGGTTGAGTGAGACTTAATTCCTGCTGTCGTGCGCGCAGGACAGACACACAGACGACAGCCAAGATCCTTCTGCAGCCATACTTTATTCCATCTTCCAGAGGGCGACCCCCCGATACCCCAAAAGCACTGTTTATATATGCCCTGGAGCGGCATGCTCATCTCTGATTGGCTGTTTGCTCAGGAGCACAATACATCCGGGCCGGCTCATGAGTTGGCGGTCTTTGTCCCTAGGCACATGCGCAGTTTATCTGTAAACTTGGGAGAGCACTAGATGTCAACACCATCTGCTGGCTATCACCGCTCACTGCGGCTTCTAACACCTGCAACCCAGTAGGACTTTCTAGAAGGGACAGAACAATAAAAAACCATGCTCCCAGACACAGATGGCTGATTCCACAAGTTCTCCAACTCCTTTAACCTGTGATACCTATCATGTAGACATATCCTCTAGCTCCCAGCATTCTAGCTGGATTCCACCCCCAGTCATTTAACCACAGCCAGGTATGCCCCACCCCACAGATAGATAGCCCAGCCCACCATATGAAGGGCAGTTTTTCCCCTTCTCTTCTTCTTCTCTCTCTCTCTTCTCTTCTCTCTTCCCTCTTTGCCTCTTGCTCTTCTCATCTTTACTTTCTCGTCCTCCCCTCCTCTTCTATCCATGTGGCCAATGCAGGCCACATGATTGTGGCTGGCCTCTATTTCCTATTGCTTCTCTCTCCTTTTGATAGTAAAACATCTTACGACCCTGCATTGCCTCTTTTCAACTAGATGCGCTCTGTGGACCCAATGTTTGCAGCCATGAGACAGAACTCAAGAATGCCTGTGCACCCTTTCATGCCTGCTTGTGCCCAAACTACCTGGCAGCTGCTCCCTTTCCCTGCCCGCTCTCTCCCTTCAGCCTCAGAGTGGACTGAGCTGCTCTGAGGTGCCCAATTCGTTCTCAGCTCCTCCACGGTGACGAGTCTCACCTGCGATTCACAAGGGCAAGAAGCTGTGTCCTTGGCTTCCTTAAGGCCTAAGTCCCCCCTCAGCTTTCCCTCCCCCCAGTCCTCCAAGAAGTGGGATACAGACTCCCATCCAGTGAGAGCGGGGTACACAGACAGACACTTGCATAGGCAGCCAAAAATATCAGATCTCTGACAGGACACACGCAAGTTATCTTCTCCAATCCTATTCATATACCTACTGATTGATGCTGAGAGCACAGTAGCCCCACATATGGGTACTGGACACACAAAATCAGATTTTCATTAGAATGTACATTATATATTTTATGCAGTGAATCATATCCCAGCTCTAATTTAAGTATTTCTAGATATTAAATTCTTTTGAAAGAAAGGTTTCCGGCTACTTTGCTGAAGTTGTTTATCAGGTTTAGAAGTTCTCTGGTGTAATTTTTGAGAACACCTAGGTATACTATCATATCATCAGCAAATAGTGATAATTTTACTTCTTCCTTTCTAATTTGTATCCCTTTGATCTCCTTTTCCTGTCTAATTCCTCTGGCTAAGACTTCAAGTACAATATTAAATAGGTAGAGAGAGAGAGTAAGCAACCTTGCCTGGTCCCTGATTTTTGTGAGATTGCTTCAAGTTTCTCTCCATTGAGTACGATGTTGGCTACTGGTTTGCTGTATATTGTTTTTACCATATTTATGTATGGGCCTTGAATTCCTGATCTTTCCAAGACTTTTACCATGAAAGGGTATTGGATTTTGTCAAATGCTTTCTCAGCATCCAATGAGATGATCATATGATTTTTTCTGAGTTTGTTTATGTAGTGGATTACACTGATGGATTTCCATATATTGAACCATCCCTGTATCCCAGGGATGAAGCCTACTTGATCATGATGGATGATTGTTTTGATGTGTTCTTGGATTCTGTTTGCAAGAATTGCGTTGAGTATTTTTGCATCGATATTCATAAGGGAAATTGGTCTGAAACTTTCATTCTTTGTTAGGTCTTTTTGTAGTTTGAATTGGAGCTTCATAGAATGAATTGGCTAGAATACTTCCTGTTTCTATTTTGTGGAATAGTTTGAGGAATATTGGTATTAGGTCTTCCTTGAAGGTCTGATAAAACTCTACACTAAATCCATCTGGTCCTGGGCTTTTTTTTTGGTTGGAAGACTCTTAATGACTGTTTCTATTTCATTAGGGGATATTGTTTAGATCATTTATCTGATCTTGATTTAACTTTGGTACCTGGTATATGTGTAGAAAACTATTCATCTCATCCACATTTTCAAGTTTTGTTGAGTATAGGCTTTTGTAGTAGGACCTGATGATTTTTTGAATATTCTAAGTTTTTGTTGTTATGTTTCCTTTTCATTTCTGATTTTGTTAATTAGGATACTGTCTCTGTGCCCTCTAGTTACTTCATCAAAGTAGCTAGATATAAAATTAACTCAAGCAAATCAGTGACCTTCCTCTACACAAAGGATAAACAGGCTGAGAAAGAAATTAGGGAAACAACACCCTTCACAATAGTCACAAATAACATAAAATACCTTGGGGTGACTCTAATTAAGCAAGTAAAATATCTATATGACAAGAACTTCAAGTATCTGAAGGAGAAAATTGAAGAAGATCTCAGAAGATGGAAGGATCTCCCATGGTCATGGATTGGCAGGATTAATATAGTAAAAATGGCCATCTTTCCAAAAGCAATGTACAGATTCAATCCCCATCAAAATTTCAACTCAATTCTTCACAGACTTGGAAAGACAGATATGCAAATTCATCTGGAATCACGAAAACCTAGGATACCAAAAAATATTCTCAACAAAAAAACAACCTCTGGTGGAATCACCATCCCTGACCTTAAGTGGTACTACAGAGAAATTGTGATTAAAAACTGCATGGTATTGGTGCAGTGAGAGGCAGATGGATCAATGGAATAGAATTGAAGACCCAGAAATGAACCTACACACCTATGGTCACTTGATCTTTGACAAAGAAGCTAAAACCATCCAGTGGAAAAAAAGACAGCATTTTCAACAAATGGTACTGCCACAACCTAGAGTTAGTATGTAGAAAAATGCAAATTGATCCATTCCTATCTCCTTGTACAAAGCTCAACTTCAAGTGGACCAAGGAACTCCACATAAAACCAGATACACTGAAACTAATAGAAAAGAAAGTGGGGAAGAGTCTTGAGCACATAGGCACAGGGGATATTTTCCTGAGCAGAACACCAATAGCTTATGCTCTAAGATCAAGAACTGACAAATGAGACCTCATAAAATTGCAAAGCTTCTGTAAGATCTTTACCAACCCTATACCTGATAGAGGGCTAATCTCCAATATATACAAAGAACTCAAGAAGTTAGACTCCAGAGAACCAAATGACCCTATTAAAAAATTGGGGTACAGAGCTAATCAAAGAATTCTCAACTGAGGAATACCAAATGGCTGAGAAGCACCTAAAGAAATGTTCAACATCCTTAGTCATCAGGGAAATACAAATCAAAACAACCCTGAGTTTCTACCTCACACCAGTCAGAATGGCTAAGATCAAAAACTCAGGTGACAGCAGATGCTGGAAAGGTTGTGGAGAAAGAGGAACACTACTTCACTGCTGGTGGGATTGCCAACTGGTACAATCACTCTGGAATTCAGTTTGGCAGTTGAAATTGGACATAGTACTACCAGAGGACCCAGTTAAACCTCTCCTGGGCATATACCCAGAAGATGCTCCAACATGTAATAAAGACACATGCTCTGCTATGTTCATAGCAGCCTTATTTATAATAGCCAGAAACTGGAAACAACCTAGATGCCCCTAACAGAGGAATGGATACAGAAAACTTGGTACATCTACACAATGGAGTACTACTCAGCTATTAAAAACAATGAATTTATGAAATTCTTAGGGAATGGATGGATCTGGAGAATATCATCCTGAGTGAGGTAACCCAATCACAAAAGAACACACATGGTATGCATTCTCTGATAAGTGGATATTAGCCCAGAAGCTCTGAATACCCAAAATACAATCCACAAACCACAAGAATCTCAAGAAGAAAGAAAACCAAAGTGTGAATGCTTCCTTCCTTAGAATGGGGAACAAAGTACCCATGGAATGAGTTGCAGAGACAAACTATGGAGCAGAGACTGAAAGGAGGACAATCCAGAGAATGTTCTACCTGGGAATCCTTTCCATTTTCAATCATCAAAATCAGACATTATTGTGGATGTCAGCAAGTCCTAGCTGACAGGAACCTGATATAGCTGTCTCCAGAGAGGCTCTAACCATGCCCAAATAAAACAGAAGTAGAGACTAACAACCACTGGACTAAGCACAGGGTCCCCAAAGAAGGAGCTAGAGAAAGGACCCAAGGAGCTGAAGGGTTTGCAGCCCCTTAGAAGGAACAACAATATGAGCTAACTAGTACCCTTAGAGCTCCCAAGGTCCAAACCTAAACCAAAAAGTACACATGGTGGAACTCATGGCTTCAGCATTGTATGTATAGCAGAGGATGGTGTAGTCAGTCATCAGTGAGTGGAGAGGCCCTTGGTCCTGTGAAGGTTTATGACCCAGTGTACTGGAATGCCAGGGCTAGGAATTGGGAGAAGGTGGGTTGGTGAGTGTCGAGAACGACCGGAAGGCTCTTAAAGCAGTTTATTCAGGAACTTTGAACATTCTTCTGACTTCTTGCTGACTGACTGACTGACTGACTGACTGACTGACTGACTTCTCACCCCGAGGGCAATCCCCCAGGCCCTTAAATGCTCTATCCTGAGCCTATCTCAGTAGGCCAAGTGGTGCATGCAGATAGGTTGCCAAACTCGGAAGCAAGGCAAGCAAACAAGCACAGCCAAATCAGGTGTTGTTTATCACTCTAGTGCTCCAGCAAGGAGCGGAAGCCAGCACCATCTTTGGGCGTGGCCCAGGGGCTCTCCACAGATGAGCAGGGCAGGGGGATGAAACAGGTTTTGTTTTTTGTTTTTGTTTGTTTCTTTGTTTTTTGTTTGTTTTTTGTTTTTGTTTTTGGAGGGGTAACCAAGAGAGGAGATATCATTTGAAATATAAATAAAGAAAATATCTAATAAAAAAAGAAAAAAAGAAAGATTACCTCCTGTTATATACAGATGAGATATAAGTTTCCAGAATTCATTTGGAAGTGTTAAATAGGATGGCTAGGGAAATAGCTCATGTGTTTAGTACATGCATTGCAAGTTTGAAGACCTGTGCTAATTTCCTGGAATTTATGGGAATATAGATGGATATGTTGGTGCACACTCTTTAGCCTAGCACTGACTTGGTGGACACAAGTGGCTTTGCAGAGCTCTTAATTTCCAGGCATGGCTACTTTGAGAGCTCCCAGCCAGTGAAAGATGCAGTCTTGCAATGGTCAGGGTAGCCCTGCAAAATATCCAAGGTTGTGCTCTGGGTTCTAAACACATATGGACTTTCATCTACACAATTGTATACACAGTCCTCTTACCTGTACCATACTCAAAAATTCTTAAGCAGAACAGGACTAAAGGAAACACTGGATATATGCCTGTGTGTATACATTTGTGACCTCATTTTCCTGTATGGTATTTAAGGGCTCCTTCACATATGTTCTAATAATGCACATGGGATTTATACTACAGATAGATTACAGGAATTAAATATACACTTAACAGTTCTATAGCTGGTGAACTGTCTTATCTAGTGACAGTGAAAAAAATTGTAGCAAAGTTATGAAGAACATTTCCTTTTTAGTAACATGTTGCTGATAAGCAGAATATTGTAAGTTCATTAAGAAATTTTTGATTATGTTTAACTTGTTTTAAGAATTTTGTAATATTTAATTATTTCTGTAGTCGGTAACTTTCAAATAATATGGAGGTAAGTTTTCTCAAAATATTTTTGTCAAATGACCTTTAATTGATAGTTTTTATTGCTTTATACTTATACTACATGATTATGGATTTTGGAAAGATAAGTTTATATGTATATAACTTCACGTTTATTCAATACCTATTCCTTTCTAGCTCCATTTGCTCCTTTTCTTCACCTAATTTGTTACTAAGAAATATTTTGTTCTGACATTATTATTTTCAAATTATTTAACTTAGGGGACACATGTATAAAACTTCCATCTTAATCACATATCCTGGGATATTCACCAGGAGGAAATGAAGAAACAGCCATCTTTATGTCCTGACTAGACACTTTCATAATTCTGACAGAAACAGCTAGTGATCAGGAAAGCATTTTTTTATAACATAATATACAACATAAATCACTGAAATGTGTGCATGCTTGTGTGAGTGCCTGTGTATGTGTATATGTGTGTGTGTGTGTGTGTGTATGTATGTGTGTGTGTGTGTGTGTGTGTTTTCATGTAGTTAGTGGGCAAATAATGACCAAGGATTTCATAGGGGGTTAATCATCTGGAACTGGCACCTTTTGTTTTCCTTTCTGTCTCTTTCTTTCTTTATTTCTTTCTTTCTTTCTTTCTTTCTTTCTTTCTTTCTTTCTTTCTTT
>JADRCD010147023.1:0-18616 GCA_019843815.1 Montemys delectorum | reverse complement strand
TTCTTTCTTTCTTTCTTTCTTTCTTTCTTTCTTTCTTTCTTTCTTTCATTCTTTCTTTTTTTGAGACAGGAATAATAATTACTCCTTCTCCTCCTCCTCCTCCTCTTCTTCTTCCTTCTCCTCTTCCTCCTCCTCCTTCTCCTCCTCCTCTTCTTCTTCAATTTGTTTTTCATTTATTCACTTTATATTCTGCTCACTGTGCCCTCCCAGTTATACCTTCCCACAATGTTTCCCCCATGTCTCCAACCATTCTCCTCTGAGCAGGTTGGGGGCCTCTTGGTATCCCTCCACTCTGCTACTTCAAGTCTCTACAAGGCCAGGCACATCCTCCCCCACTGAGGCCAGACAAAGCAGCACAGCCTGAAGAACATACCCTATATACAGGCAACAGGTTTTAGGATAGACCATGCTCCAGTTGTTCAGGACCCAAATAGACACTAAGCTACACATCTGCTACATATGTTCAAGGAGACCCAGTCTCGCCCATGTATGTTCTTTGGTTGGTGGTTCAGACTCCGAAAGCTCCAAGGGTATAGGTTAGTTGATTCTGTTGTTCTTTCTGTGGAGTTTTTTTTTATCTCTTTTGGGCCCACAATTCTTCATCCTAATTTTCTGTAAGAGTCCCTGAGCTCCATCCACTGTTTGGTTGTGGGTATCTGTACCTGTATGAGTCTGCTGCTAGGTAGAGTCTTTCAGAGGACATGTTCCTGTCTGAAAGCATAACAGTATTATTAATAGTGATAGAGATTAGTTCTTGCCTGTGGGATGTGTCTCAAGTTTGACCTGTTATTGAGAAAGGACTTCTCACTAGCCCTAAATTCTTCAATCAGGCTAGGTTTACAGGTAATCAAGCCCAGAAACCTGCCTGTGTCTCCTTGCCCAATACTGAAATTAAAAACACGCAACTATAGCCAGATTTTCTAACATGGGACCAGGTTCTCATGCCTGCAAGGCAAGTACATTGTTGAGAGTTCCTTTCACTCCTGCCCTCACTATCATCTTGTGAAATAGTGAGGTGTATAGCAATGGGGAATGGGGAACTGGGGGTAATCCCAGAAAATCCTGGTGCCAGGAAAGCAAGAGGCTTAACAATGATATTTCCACAGAAAAGTCAAAATTAAAGCTTGCTAAAATCTTTATTGAAGTGCTATTATTTATTGTTGTCAAATTTAAAGAGCCATACACTAGTATAATTGGGAGAATATATTGGGAAAATGCAGGCTATTGTTAATTACCTGGTATGATGATAAACAGTAGACATTTCAGTAATTGTTCATATGAAGGAAGCTACATTGAACAAGTTATTGTTTTAAAGAAGCATAAATTCATACATTTTAATATTTCAGACTGTTGGTCATTCTTTTATTCTTTAAGAAACGAAAGACTGAGTTAATAGTATTGGATGGTTTAGAATTTCTTAATTTGAGAGCTATAATGATAGTTTAATATATCATTTTATTAATCAGGAAAGTAACTCAGAGCAAATGAATCAAGCATTGAATGAACTTTTGAGTTCTAATCTAGAATATTGGGAATAGTGCATTAACAAGAGACCAGTTCAATTCAAAGCACAAGGCAGATGGTCTCTTGGGAACTCTCCTGGCTAAGAATTCAAGGAAAGATAAGATTATTTTAATTGTGCACTACTCAGTGAGAACATACTCACAATGAATCCTAAAAAACTTATGCTAGTTTGATTGGCATACCTGAAGAGCTAAAAGAACCTAGAGCAAAGTTTAATCTTGTCAACAATAACATTATATTAACTGAAAAAATTAGTTCATATATTTTTCTTTCTGAATAAAAATTTAAGAACTTTATATACCATCTCATTTGTAAATCAAACAGATTTATTTGTTGCTTAAACTTAAGGTTTTCATATCATTTCAATTGGTATAGCCAATTTCAATTGTACAGTTCTTATATTTTTAGCTCTTATATGTAATACAGACTATATTTAGATCCTTCACATTAGAATCTCTGTTCTTCATTTTGTTGTAATCTCCTAAATTGTTATGCATATTTTCAATTAATTCATTATGCACAAATTTCATATTAATTACTGTAGTCTTATCATAGTTTTATACCTTATATTTTTTGGGGGTATAAATTTCTGTAACACATAATTAATTTAACTATTATTTGCTTCTACAAAAAATAGTTTTTGTCAATATAACATTGTTTGTAGAATAAAATATATTTATTGAACAAGCATACTTCCAATTACAAAACATATGAGTTTCATTTCAAAATGAAGAGCCTGGTGGTTGAGTAGAGTGTCACATGACTGCTGTCCATATCTGCTTTATGAGAATGTGAGACACGAACAAGGACACATGGACCAAAATAGTGAAACTTTTAAAAACATAGTTGTATATGTATTTGATCTTGTCCAGGAATAAGTGCAAATATATTTGTGTTTACAATATACTTTCTGTTTATGTATAACACCATACTTCTACGTAAAATAAGAATTTATTTTGTGAAAATAATTTGATAATATTAGTACTATATTTATTCAGGTACTGTTTTATCAATATATATTTCATATGACATTTTAAAATTAAAAATTGGCCAGACATATTTGAAAGCATACATTCAAATACATTTTCTATTTTATTATTGTCCGACTGTACCTTATATTTGGAATTTCGTTAAGTTCCATTGGCTTGTGTTGGTTGATAGTGGTGCCATTGTTCACTGTGATGAAAGCAGATCTGTCATGATGAGCTGTTCTTTTGAAGCACCTGTATTTATCAAGAATATTACATAGTTTAACCTGAATTGGTCATGAAGACGTCTTCATAAACAAACTTATATGAAAATAATAGTATGTACCAATATACTTTTCAACTTAACTATAGGGAGGCATTATCTATTCTATAGAAAATATATAATTTGAGAAAATCTAATAAGGAGAATAATTCCTACGTTAGTTTCTAAATTATGTATGATCAGTTCCTCAGATTGTTTATTTTAGTGACTTCATGCATAGTTAGTATCTTAGTTATCTATCAGAAATAGTAAGAAGAATGTCCATCATCTGTCAAAATAGGCATAGTTGTAAGGCAATCAATAGTTTTAAGTTGGCTCTGAATAACTGATGAAATTATGATAAGATGTGATATTTTTTTCTTCTATACAAGTATGAGCTTAGAAACCGTGAATTATTAGCATCAAATGCAGCATGTTTAACAAAGACAGAAGGCAGAGCAATTTGTGATTCATTGTGAAAGACCTCAAGTGACAGTTTATTACATAAGAGGAATAATGAAAAATATTCCAAATAGAGTGGAGCTTGATCCTGTATTTAGCACCTGATTGCACAGAACAGAGCCCAGGACTATGCTTCTATTTTCTTGGATATTAAAGTGGATGGAAAATTAGAGAATATTTAATTTAAATAAGTTATTGATTTGTCTTCTTCTTTAAAAGTCATTTTTTTTTTGGCATTAGTTCATGAAGACCAGGAGCTTTAGATGGCTCAAAAGAGACCTTCCCTGTGAGCAAGTTTGCTGAGTCATGCTTGCTGAAATGAAATAGGCTACAGATAAGTGGCCTTGTGAAGCATCCTGCATTGTTTTTTTCTTTTTCTGGTGAAAGTAAATTTCCTGGCAAGTGGGAAAGTCAATTCTGAAAACAAGCAGGTTGCCCAAGAGCACAAAATAAGCTACATATAAAATCTAAAGTAGTGTATAGTCTTTGACAAAGATCATGGGACACAAGGAGACATGAATTCTATCTCGCATCCTGATATTTAGATATTGTAGACAAAAGTGAATATAGTAGCATCTCATTCTTTTACTAAAAAAAAGTCAATTATATTCAATAAAATGTCTGTCTCCAAGCTTGGCACTGGAAAACTAATCAGCATTCTAAGCCTACTGGAATCATGGACCCTTCTTATGGATTGTTGTCTGCTTTTTCTGCTTCCTCAAAAGGGGTGCCTGTACTCAGGTGAGGTCAGGTGAAATCTTAAATAGTCAGATAAGGCTAGATCATGTGATTGGGCAGGGGAAGAAGACAGCAGAACTGAAAGTTTTAGGGAAGAGACAGAAAGAGAGAGACCAAGAAATGAGGAGATAGGAGAGACAAAATGAAACCTGAAGGAGAGGATGATGAACCAGAACCACGTGGTCCTAGGAGCAATAAGTAACTGGGGATTTCATAGATGAATGATTAAGTAATGTAGGGTTCATTTGTCCAATATAGGTTTACAGATTGTATTTATATCAATTGAGCTTTATGTTCTTTGTGTGGGCATTTTGGGGTTGAAGATTTACTGTTATAAAACTGGCTCAAAAATTACAGCCCTCTGGAGTTTTCATTTTTACAGTGCTAGGGAATCAGAGCAAGCAGCAGCTTGTTTCTACAGGCTTGCCATTGGGAACACATTGCTTAGAAAGTGTGAAAGGCTTAGCAGCAGGCAATCCATGGGAACCTGAGCAGACCTAAGCTTGGGTCTCCCTGTGGGGGTGAGGACACCCCTGTTGCCTGTGTGTAGCCAGTCTTAGTGTGGATTAATTTTTTTTTATAACTATACACTACAGACCCTAGAAAAGAATTGACTACCTTCATTAAGTTAGATCAGCATACTTGCGAACTACATTCCACATTTTACCCTTATACCCACAGAGACGTGTAGCTACCAAATCCATCAAATAAGTTGTTCTTTACTGCACATGGAGATCAACACAGCTGGACACAATGTAGAAGTGAACAGATCAGGGAGAGCCCAACATCAATGGATATACATCTGTATTACTGTTCTTACATCTATGGCTCAGGAAATAACCTGGAAGAGACTTGTGATGATTGTAAAGGTCAAACTACCAGGTTGTCTATTGTGAAACAGTCTCTCTGAGAAATGACTAAACTAAACAAGACTTGAATCATAGCAAAATGAATAGACATGCTAATGTGGAAAGGAAAAAGTTCTCAATGTCTCATGCCTAGACAAAAAAGTGCCAGCAACTAACGACTGCTGGGGGAAAGAGAATGATGCCCCTACAGTTGAATCTCCTTACTGGTTATCCAAAACAAAGGGGTCATCATCCCTAAATACATATTCATACATACTTGACTCAACAAGTATATATACTTGTCTACTTATATAAGTACTCAATATATACACATATATGTATATGTGTATATATATATATAATACAAACACAACCATAAATTTTATGTATATGTAGCAACAATAATAAAAGAAAAAGTATCAACTTGGTATTGGTGTGGGGAGGTGTAAATGAGGTTAGAGGGAAAGTACCTGGGAGGGTCTGGAGGGAAGAAAGAAAAGAGGTAAGTTGATGTAATTCGTTTTCAATTAAAATTTTTTTTTTAAATACATTTAAAAATTGGAAAATTTTTAAAAAGTCATTATGTAGCTTCAATATTAGGCTATTGGATGGTTACCACTTACAGATGAATTTTTGGAGATATCAAACCTAAATGGAATACAAACAAGCAGTGAGCTTGAAAAAGAAGCATAGCCATGTGTGATTTGCATCTCTGGAATATAACTTTAATATATCATAACAAATATTAAAATACATAATATTAGAAAAGAGACACAGTACAAAATTTTAACCTATTTTCAACAAGCTATACATAAATTATTCTTTATGTTCACAATAGTAAAATAATTTAGAAATCTAATAGATGTGGAAAATATGCCATGATCTTTCACTGAACTTAGTAATCATTTTTTTAGTAAAAGTTTACTAGTGAAATTAAAGACAGATATTAACACTAACATCTTTTGTTTTCTTTTTTTAAAATTAGATATTTTCTTTATTTACATGTCATATAATTTCTCCTTTTCCAGTTTTCCCTCCAAAAAAACCCAAAAAACAAAAAACAGAAAACAACAAGAACAAACCCCTGTTACTTCCCCCATCTTCATACTTGCCACTCAAACCTCTCCCACTTATTGGTCCTGGCATTCTCCTACACTGGGGCACAGAACCTTCACAGGGCCAAGGGCCTTTCCTCTCATTGATGATTGACATTGCAATCCTCTACTATACACATGCTGCCAGAGCAATCAGTCCTACCATGTATACTCCTTGGTTGGTGGTTGAGTCCCTGGGAGCTCTGAGGGAACTAGTTAGTTCATATTGTTGTTTGTCTTAAGGGGCTGCAAACCCTTCAGCTCCATAGAACCTTTCTCTAGCTCCTTCATTGGGGACCCTGTACTCAGTTCAATGGATGGCTCTGAGCCTCTACTTCTATATTAGTCAGGTACTGTCAGAGCCTCTCAGGAGAGAGCTATATCAGGCTGGATTGTATTTCCTTCAGTCTCTGCTCCATAGTTAGTCTCTGCAACTCCTTCCATGGGTATTTTGTTCCCCCTTTTAAGAAGGAATAGAATGTCCACATTTTGGTCTTCCTTCTTCTTGAGTTTCTTGTGGTTTGTTAGTTGTTCTTCATAACACTAACATCTTAATGTAGGTGATTTCAGTATCCAACATTCCTCAACAGATAGGTAATATAGACAAATTTTTCAGTAAATAAAAGAGAAAAAAGTCAGCACTGGTTGACATCATACATGTTACAGATATTCCAAACTTTGTAAATAATACTTCTTACCTCATTGATTACATAATGTTTTTCATCAAGATATTAGCATTAGCAAGCTTACAATAGCTTGTTGTAAACAAATAACATCCATATCTTTCCTATTTGAAGACTTTGATACAATTCAGTACCAAACCCTTGAAATTATTTAGAGCCCTGAGATTTTGTTTTTGAATAAAGTTACCCCTATTCATAAAAGTACATACCTTTAAGAATTATAAAAACATTTCAAGGCATAAAAGACTCAGATGTCACCCTTTAGACCAAGCTGGCCTTGAATACAGAAATACTCCTGTCTCTGCCCCCATTGATGAGATTAAGTCATGGATAACCACCATCTGGATCGTATTTTCAATTCTTAAAAAAAGATTGTTTTCAGAGAATGCATACCATGTGTGTTCTTTTGTGATTGGGTTACCTCACTCAGGATGATATTCTCCAAATCCATCCATTTCCCTAAGAATTTCATAAATTCATTGTTTTTAATAGCTGAGTAGTACTCCATTGTGTAGATGTACCACAGTTTCTGTATCCATTCCTCTGTTGAGGGACATCTGGGTTGTTTCCAGTTTCTGGCTATTATAAATAAGGCTTCTGTGAACATGGTGGAGCATGTGTCCTTATTACATGTTGGAGCATCTTCTGGGTATATGCCCAGGAGTGGTATAGCTGGGTCCTCTGGTAGAACTATGTCCAATTTCCGGAGGAACAGCCACACTGATTTCCAGAGTGGTTGTATCAGTTTGCAATCCCACCAGCAATGAAGTAAGTGGTTATTAGCCCAGAAGTTTGGAATACAAGAAGAACAACCCACAAACCACAAGACACTTAAGAAGAAGGAAGACCAAAAGGTGGACATTTCATTCCTTCGTAAAAGGGGGAAACAAATACCCACAGAAAGATTTGCAGAGATTAACTGTGGAGCAGAAACTGAAGGAAGGACAAATCAGCCTAAATATAGCCTGAAAGGCTCTGACAATACCTGACTAATACAGATGTAGAGGTTCACAGCCATTCATTGAACTGAGTACACAGTCCCCAATGAAGGAGTTAGAGAAAGGATCTATGGAGCTGAAGGGTTTGCAGCCCCTTAGGACGAACAACAATATGAACTAACTAGTACCCTCAGAGCTCCCAGGGACTCAACCACCAACCAAGGACTATACATGGAGGGACTGAATGTTTTGGCAGCATGTCTATAGTAGAGGATTGCAAATTCGATCATTAATAAGAGGAATGGACCTCGGCCTTGTGAAGGTTGTGTGCCCCAGTGTAGGGGAATGCCAGGGCCAATAAGTGGGAGAGGGTGGGGTGGCAGACATGGGGAGTGGGGAGGCAACAGGGGTTTGTTCTTGTTGTTTTGTTTGTTTGTTTGTTTGTTTTTTGGAGGGGAAACTGGGAAAGGAGAAATTTACATGTAAATAAAGAAAATATCTAATAAAAAATATGATTGTTTTCTGGAAAAAAAGTGATTTCTTAAGTAGAATAGCACTGTCATTCTATGTAAAATCTTTTCTGTATGACATAAGAAATCCCAATCACATACATGTTTTTGCATCATTCATATATGATTTAAAAATTAAATATGTGAAGAAAATCTCTACTTATCAAAATATTTAGTTGGATAATGATTTTAAGATATTTGAGGTAGTTCTGAAGTTACTAGTGATAAATAAACTGACAACTCGTAGCCACTTAAGTATTAATTAAAAGGATAACTTTTAGTTAATGCAACTTTTAAAATAAGCAACTGTTGTAGCCTCATTTTATTATGTAGTATATAATGTATATATACATATATATATATATTTAAGAGCTAAAATTGAATAAGATAAATAATTTTAGTACTTTAAGCTCGTATATTGTATACTTTGATTAGCAATTTTTCACTTCATATTCTTGGAATTCTGTCGCTACCATCTTGGCCAGCAAGAAAGAAGGGACTCACAAGCTCTTCTCCATGCAGTTTATTCAGGAACTTAATACATTCTTCTTCTGACTTCTGACTTTCCTCTCCCCGAGGGCAATCCCCCAGGCCCTTAAGTGCTCTATCCTGAGCCTATCTCAGTAGGCCACGTGGTGCGTTCAGATAGGTTGCCATACTCGGAAGCAAGCCAGGCAAACAAGCACAGCCAAATATGGAGTTGTTTACTACTCTTGAGCTCCAGCAAGGAGCGGAAGCTGGTGCCATCTTTAGGGCGCGGTTCAGATGGCTCTCTACAGAATTCAGATCAATAAAAATATTAACTAATACAAATATTTTCTTCCTTGAAATTTCCATGGAAATGTAAAATAGTTCTGACAGATAAAGGTATCTTGAGGTTTTTAACCTTCCCTAGTTATAGACAATGAAGCAAATGAGGAGGCTATAACATGCTCTAATTATCTAGATTTAAGATAATATTATTTTCTATTCTTTGATCTCATTTACTTGAATGATAATTTTATTTTATTTTTTATTTGAGACATTTTTGGTAAAAAATATTTTAAAATCACATAGTATATATTTTTAACAGCAAAGTACCTAAATTAATAATAAAGGCTTTTTTTCTAGTAAATTCATTTCTTTATAAGCCAAACTAGTGCTATACAATGTAAATAATAGAATTAAAAGAAATACTACTTTCAAATACCCTATAAAAAGATGTTAATTTGTTGAAAGAAAAGCAAAGACACACTAGTGAATGTATTTAGCAGGCAGCATATCAATGCTTCCATTCCAGTTTCCTCAGGACCTGAGTGATTTTTATGGATTTGACTCTGAATAGGATAAAATTTTCCAAGATTAAAGACTCCAGTGAAAGGCAAGTTCCTTCAGGTGAGTGCCTATTTTTAAACATTTGTGGAATAGATGTGAATTGTGGTTGTGCCCTGGTCCTAGACCTTAGACCTGCTCTGCTACAGAGAAGGTTTTCAAGAGACATTACTCATTTTAACCCCAAGCAAACACTGGTTTCTTTTTGTTAAAAATTACTATTTTTTTAGATGGTATTCAAGATTATGGGGTTCAACATAGCATTTATATACATAAACTTTGTGAATTTGTTTCCCATTGCTACCTTTTGGACTTTCTTCTTTCTTATGTGGGTCTTCTTCCTCCCTTCAAATAATTCCTTCCAATTCTTGTATATATGCACAAATATGTACTTTAATCTATGTTTGTCATGTAAAAGAAGACATGCGATATTTGTCCTCTTTTAATCTCTCAATTTTCTTCTTGCCCTCCATCTCTTAGGACACTTGCTTTCCAGTAAATTACCCCCCTTGTATTATCATGACATATAATAAATAGAGATAGATAAGAGAAAGATAAGTGAACAGGTTAAAAACAGGTGAGAGACAGAAGTTAATTAGATATAATATATAATTAGTATATTGGTGATAGTTATTTAGATATGATATATAATTAGTATATTGGTGATAGTTATAAGGTCGATAGATAAGATAGATAGAAGATTAATTGATTACAGAAGGAATGTATTTGGTTAATAGCTAGGTAGCTATTATTCTTACCAAGGAAAATATGATACTTGTCTTTTCGAGGCTTATTTATTTTGGTTAACATGATGGGTTCCAAGTCTGTCCATTTTTCTACACACAATGTAACTTCACTCTTCCTGATGACTCAATAAAGATAAAAGACTTAAGAAATAAGGAAAGAAAGGGAGAAAGAAAGAAAGAAAGAATGTCTAGTGAATGTAATGGCTACAGTTTTTTTCCATGCAAAGGCAAGCGGTTTACTTATTATTTTTACACTTTCCATTATCTTACTATTATTCCATGTATTCTATCCCTTTCATGTATATTCATGCATACCCATTATGTAATTCAAAGTTAAGTTTTTTCTTTTCTTTTTTTATTAGATATTTTCTTTTTTTTACATTTCAAATGTTCTCCACTTTCCTGATTTTCCCTCTGGAAAAAACCCTATTCCCTCCCCCTCTCCCTGCTCACCAACCCATGTTCTCCTGCTTCCTGGCCCTGACATATTCCTACACTGGTGCATAGAGCCTTCACAGGACCAATAGCCTCTCCTCCTATTGATGACCTACAAGGCCATCCTCTTCTACATATGCAGCTGGAGCCCTTAGTCCCACCATGTGCACTCCTTTGTTGTTAGTTTAGTCCCTGGGAGCTCTGGGGGTACTGGTTAGTTCATATTGTTGTTCCTCCTATGTGGCTGCAAACCGCTTCAGCTCCTTGGATCCTTTCTCTAGCTCCTTCATTGGGGACCCTGTGTTCAGTCCAATGTATGTCTGTGAGCTTCCACTTCTGTATTAGTCAGGCACTGGTAGAGCCTCTCAGGTGACAGCTATGTCAGGCTCATGTCAGTCAGCACTTGTGGCACTATAGTGTCTGAGTTTGGTTAGTGTATATGGGAAGGACTTCCAGGAGGAGCACTCTCTGGATTGTCTTTCCTTCAGTCTCAGCTCCAAACTTCATCTCTGCAATTCTTTCCATGGATATTTTGTTCCCCTTTCTAAGAAGGTTTGAAGTATCCACACTTTGGTCTTCCTTCTTATTGAGTTTCTTGTTGTTTGCGGATTGTATCTTGGGTATTCCAAGCTTCTGGGCTAATATCCACTTATCAATGAGTGCATACCATGTGTGTTCTTTTGTGATTGGGTTACCTCACTCAGGATGATATCCTCCAGATTCATCCATTTTTCTAATAATTTTATAAATTCATTGTTTTTAATAAGTGAGAAGCACTCCATTGTATAGATGTATTACATTTTCTGTATCTATTCCTCTGTTGAGGGACATTTGGGTTGTTTCCAGGTTCTGGCTATTATAAGTAAGACTGCTATGAACATAGTAGAACATGTGTCCTTATTACATGTTGGAGAATCTTCTGGGTATACACCAATAGCTTATGCTCTAAGATCAAGAATTGACAAATGGGAGCAGGCGAGATGGCTAATAATATTTTATTAAATGCTAGATAGTTGATTTCTTAGGTGGAGAAAATAGAACTATTTATCAGAGCAAGAGGACAGAGGGAAGAGGAGAGAAGAGGAGAAATGGGGACGGGAGGACAGGGGAGAACAATAAGGGCAAGGAAGGAAGAGTAGAAAAGGTGAGATAACTATATAAGATGAAGTTAGGAAAAGTTTGGTTGATAGATATTGAGTAACATTTGGATAGAATGCATCCAGACCCATGAAATCCAGAAGTCATTGCATGTTAATTTTGCTTCTATTTTGTAAAAGTGATGTGGCTTTCACATACAGGCTAGACAAAAATCATGAAACAGATATAACATTGAAACTCACAAGTGAGTATTGTGCATATCAATCTTCTGAGTTATAAATGTTTACTTTTCTCTTTCCATACGTTGTAATGAGGGCACATGTGTGCCATTGCGTTTGTCAATATGTATGCAAACATTTCATGATGTACATATATCTAGGGTCAGATTTTAATCTCAGGTGTCAGTCTTTGTCTCTCACTATTTTGAGACAGAGTCTCTTGTTCACCACTGTCCATGCCAGTCTACTTAGACCATAACCTCTGAAGATTCTCCTCTCTTCACATTCCATTTTAATCTACAGGTACTAGAATAACAGAGACAAGTTACTGCTTCAAGCTATGTGAAGGTTGTGGGCTCTGAAATAAGATCCTCTCAAGTTATGCTGAAAGCATTCTACCTGTGAGCCATATCAAAGATTTAATATTTTTCTCTGACTGCATATATGATGTTTATCTCATCATGATATAAGCCACCCACCTTCACATTGAATAATTTCTGAAGTACATATTATACATTACTTTAATTTTTCATAATGAACACTCTATCATCAATTTATAAAATATATATGGTGTAGAAGAATGCAAATGGATCCATTCTTATCTCCTTGTACAAAGCTCAAGTCCAAGTGGATCAAGGACTTCCACATAAAACCGGATACACTGAAACTAATAGAAAAGAAAGTGGGGAAGAGCCTCAAGCACATGGGTACAGGGAAAAAGTTCCTGAATAGAACACAAATAGCTTATACTCTAAGATCAAGACTTGACAAATGGGACCTCATAAAATTACAAAACTTCAGTAAGATAAATGACACTGTCAATAGGACAAAATGGCAACCAACAGCTTGGGAAAAGATAAAGACCCTATAAAACCCTATATGCAATATAGGAGTAATACCCAATATATACAGACCTCAAGAAGTTAGACTCCAGAAAACAAAATAACTATTAAAAAATGGGGTACAGAGCAAAATACAGAATTCTCAACTGACCAAATACCAAATGACTGAGAAGCACCTAAGGAAATATTCAACATCTTTAGTCATCAGGGAAATGCAAATCAAAACAACCCTGAGATTCCACCTCACACCAGTCAGGATGGCTAAGATCAAAAACTCAGGTGACAGCAGATGCTGGCAAGGATGTGGAGAAAAAGGAACACACCTCTATTGCTGGTGGGATTGCAAGCTGGTACAACCACTCTGGAAATTAATCTGGTGGTTCCTCAGAAAATTTGACATAGTATTACCTGAGGGCCCAGAAATACCACTCCTGGGCATATACCAACAAGATGCTCCAACATGTAATAAGGACTCAAGCTCTACTATATTGATAGCAGCCTTATTTATAATAGCCCAAAGCAAGAGTTTTATTTTCAGGTGCATTGGGGTGAGAAGGTAAACTTGAATGGCATTAATAAGCAGTTTTTATACTTTTTAGGGGCACATGTTACATCAGCAAGGTTACAATTCAAACTTATTGGTTAAGCATATTGACCTTTAAGTCTATTGCCTAGCAAGCATGAAACTCATTTGAACTCTACCTGGGTCTTTCCTGAGGGTCAGTTGACTATCGGTATGTTCTGAAAATTTTTTACTCAAGAATGTTCCTGTTGGTAGACAAAGAAACTTGGCCTACCTTGACTCCAGGCAGGAGGGGAAAGCTGTATGGAGGGTGTAGGACTGGAAGAAGCCCTTAGATTCCCTCACTCCCCCCCCCTTTTCTTATACAGGCTCCAAACTTGGAGCTATGCTTAGGGGTCTTTGGGTAAAGTCCAAGAGTGGGTCTTCTGACCTAAAAACAAAAACAAGAAACAAAAAACAAAAATCAAAAAACTAACATACAAAAAATTCTTCAGTGATAAAAATGGAGAAGAGCCTCAGGAAAAGGAGGTCCAGAGATAGGCCCAAATTGGGATCTAGCTCAAAGGGAAGCCCCCAAAGCCTTACACTATTACTGAGACTATGGAGTCCTCACAAAAAGGGGCCAATCATGACTGCCCTTTGAAAGACTCAACAAGTAGCTAAAAGAGTCAGGTGCAGATATTTACACCCAAACAATGGACAGAAGCTGGTGATCACTGTGGTTGAATTAGAGAAAATCTAAAGAAGCTGAGGAGGAAGGCAACCCTATAGGAAGACCGGCAGTCTCAATTAACTTCTATGTCCAGAGATTTCTCAGACACTGGACCACCAACCATGTAGCGTACACCAGCTGATATGAGGCCCCCAACACATATACAGCAATGGACTGCAAGGTTTGGGGTCAGTCAGAGAAGATGCAACTAACTTGAGTCCCCAGGGAGTTGGGAGGTCTGGTGGGGTTTGGGGTGGGAGGGTGAGGGCATCCTCTTGGAGATGGGGCAGGAAGTTTGGGATGTGGAACCGTCAGAGGGTAGACCAGAGGCGGATAAAGTTGGGACTGTAAGTAAATAATAATAATAATAACAACAACAATAATAATAATAATAATAATAATAATAACAGGAAAAATCAACTTGGAATGTATTTAACTTGGACAAAAGTTATTGTTGAAATGTGGAACAAAATGTGGAAAATTACAACTATTGACATATTTTTAAGATAACCTTTTCAAATCATATAGATTGCAATGTAGAAATACTTTATAATAGATAAAAATTAAGTACTTGCAATTAATATAATCTAACAACAACTTAATGGGATATATGTTTTAGAGCAACGTAGTAAGATACGTGCTACATGCCTGACCAAACTTCCAAGATAGATTGAAGTTTAACAGGCCTATTGAAATAAATAAGCATTAAAAATTAATCAGTATGT
Source organism: Montemys delectorum (assembly GCA_019843815.1). Lineage (NCBI taxonomy): Eukaryota > Metazoa > Chordata > Mammalia > Rodentia > Muridae > Montemys > Montemys delectorum. Next base: position 3,980 of record JADRCD010147023.1, on the reverse strand, counting down.
TTTAAATGCATTCATTCAGTAAACAAAAACTGGAGGAAAATGTTTAATCTACATTCTCTTTGCAAAGAAGCTCCTTAATAGGCCATATTAAATGGACTCTACAGGACATCTCTCTCTCTCTGTGTCTCTGTCTCTGTCTCTCTTTCTCTGTGTATCTCTCTGTATATATATATATATATATATATATACACACACAGGGTACATATCCATATCCTATCTATATCTATCTATCTATCTATCTATCTATCTATCTATCTATCTATCTGTATGTATGTATATATATACATATATCTACATCTATCTATATGTGTATCTATATGTGTATATAGATACACATATATACATATATAATATGATACATATATATATATATGATAACAATGGTAAAAAGAGAAGTTAAAAATTTGAAGGACAGCTGAGAGGGTTATATGGGAGGTTTTAAAAAGAGAAAGAATGGAGAAACATAGCAATCAAAATATAATTTCAAAAATATACCAACTTCCTTTTCATTTGTTTAAAAAATAGTATATAAAGAAGTAATATAATTTATAACTTATGCAGTCCTTTCATAACATGGTGCATCTATTTGTAAATGTCTACACTTGTTTTTGTTGATAGCTATTGTAGCAAATTTTCTCCAATAGTTACTGAAAGCTTTTGTTTCTAAGGCTGCAAATAGATGCACCAGAAGGGATGCAAGTCCACAGCAGAAACAGAAGAAAAGGAGAGAAAAGAGAGAGAGAGAGAGAGAGAGAGAGAGAGAGAGAGAGAGAGAGAGAGAGAGAGACAGAAACAGAGAGAGAGACAGAGAGAGACAGAGACAGAGACAGAGACAGACACAGAGAGACAGAGAGAGAGGCAGAGAAGCAGAGACAGAGGCAGAGACAGAAGCAGGAAGACAGAGAGACGTAGTAACAGGCAGACAGACCACTCAGACCTACACAAACATTGTAGTTTTGGTTATCTGTCAGTTGTTAGTCTGAGGAGACAATTAGTATATCTTGGTTTGACTATGTTCTAAAGTCATTTGCATTTTGGCAAACGCTCTGGTTCAAAGAGCTACACATTGATATTTCTCATTGTTGAAAACAGCATTACGGGAGAATGGGGAAAGTGTTTCTGCTCTGAATCCTACTGAACAGCAGGATCATGTGCATGATGTTTTCAAGAACCTTTTCTTCCTCAGATTTCTGTAAGGCAAAACCATTTATTTGATTCATTCCTGACAACATTTTTTCTCTGGAGATAATTCTCTCTCTGGAAATAGAGCAATATGTTTTCCACCCTGTACAGTTTCTCTAACAACCAAGAATTTATTCTTTAACCTGTCACTCCTATCATACAAGCAACCATTTTGTATAAATGTAAAGGGTTCCAGGATGCCTAGAAGGCCAATGGTTAATGTCAATCAAACTACTTAATGGGCCCATATGTCCAAAGTGTTATAGATATAAAACACGAAAACAAAACTATGAGAAAACAAGCAAAAGGAAGAACTGAATGACATCAACTATAATAAGTTCAGCATGCCTTGGGCGAGTTTATGTTTTGGGGTTGAGACAATTTCAGGCTAGCTTCCTCTTGTGAAGTGAAAGCTAAAATAATTCACCAAAGATTAGGGAAAATTGAAATTAGCCAAACATTTTAGGGGGATAATGTCAGATTTCTTAAGAACATTCCCTAAATTAGTTGCAAAAGTTTCTGTAATACATTAATGTGAAACAGTGTTGGCACAATCATCAGTGGAGAGCAGTCTGGGTACACTGATGTATATATGCATTAGTGCTATTAATAAAATCAGAACTGTTAAAGTCAATATGATTCTCAGATTGTTCAAAATTACAAGTGATAGAACATTCAATTAAAGGAAAAACAGATTCCCTGAGGTGCATTTATAGCTTATGAAGTGGAAAACTTCATTGTATGTGTAGATTTGGCTACATGCTATACTCTAAGCACGAATCTGGGCCTTGTTTACCAAGATCTCCTCTACACCTTCCACAAATTGTGTTTCATTGTTAGATTTAGCATGAAGAAATGTTAAAAAAAAGATAATTTATTTCCTTGTGTTGGATAAATGACTACAGAAACTTTATTTTTCAGGTAGAAAATATGGAGAAATGCACCTTTTTATATGCCAGAAGCTTCTCTACCTCCAACCTGGTTATCCAATATTGAAAGGATATACACAAAGAGATTTGTAAGTACTAGGCAGATTTTATTTTTATTTGTGACATATATATGTTATTATATATCATGTATCCATACATGCTTATATTAAATATCTATATTATTCATTTACATAATGTATAGATGTATTATAAATATTATGTATTTATCAGTATATTTACACATTTTATTCACACAAACAGATATATACATACATATACATATGTCAACATTGAAGATAAAGGAGTCTACAATATTGTGCAAAAGCTGGAGAGATACATGGAAGGTGTAAAGGAAAACAAATGTGGGAAATGACATAATTATATTTTAATTTCAAAAATGAAAGATACATTATTTAAGACTATCTCTCTGTTTAACTAATTACTTCTTAGTATCATATTTAAGTGAACACTCAGATCAGAGAATAAAATTTGGTACCTTTCACATCTTGTTCTAATCATTACTTTCTATACTAGGGAGGCTTACTATAAGAAAAGCATACCTTTCCTAATAACTGGGAGGATGATTAGGTTAAAATTTCACAATCACAGGGCTCTGTAAATAGGTATTGGTAGGAACCAATCTTAGTTTACTTTTGCTGTTACACATGACTCCTATATATGCTTTGGATATATACTAGACTTCTCTGCCTTCGGCCACATACAGGTGATAAAGGTACTTCTATTTCAAGTCAAACTGAACTTCCCTTGTAAGCTTTTATCTAGCTCTCCTGGAAACCTTTGCTTCTCTGTTGACAAGTCCACTAGGTCATGAACTGGAAACATTTGTTGTTGCCTGTAATGGCTATTCCTGGATGTTAACTTGACTATATCTGTAATGAACTACAATCCAGAATTGGTGGGCTCACCTGTGATCCAGAGCTTAAGGTTGAAAGACACAAGTTTCTGATCTGACTCTTGGCATGGAGATCTAGGGCAGAATGGCCATGAAAAGCTTAGGCCCAAGCAAGGTAGCACACACTTTTAATCCGAGAAGACTGAATCAAAGAGATCTCTTAATTCAAGGTCAGCCAGGGACAAAACAAGTCCGAGATGCAGGCGTGATGGTACACACTTTTAATCTGGGCCACACCTTCTGCTGGAGACCTATGAAAGAACATTGAAAGAAGGAAGATTCACTCTTCTTTGCCACTTGCATTTACTTGTCAGCACATCTGCTGGAATCTTCTTCCACAGAAGACAAGCTGAAATAACTAGCCTCAGAGAACTAAGCAACTACTAGATCCTTGGGCTTCCCATTCACAGCTCACCATTGTTGGGTAGTAGGACTACAGACTTTAAGTCTTCACAATAAATACACTCAATATAGAAAGACCCTCCATAAGTCCTGAGTCTCTAGAGAGTTCTGACTAATACAAGGATGATGGCTTGATTCACAATAATTTGGGATGTGTGCGAGTGTGTTTTTGTGTGTCACTTTTTAACCCTACCTGGCCTTGATTTTGCTATGTGGATTAGGCTACTTTTGAACTCACAGAGGTCTGCCTTCATTTCATCCCAAACACAGACATGATAGGACTGAGCCACCATGATCAGCTTGAAATTAATTAATGAACATTTGTAGTCAGTTATCCTTTCTCTGTGCACCATTTTTTTAATTTGCTTATTAATTATATGTTAAGTACACTGTAGCTGTCTTCAGTCACACCAGAAGATGGCATCAGATCTCCTTACAGATGGTTGTGAGCCACCATGTAGTTGCTGGGATTTGAAATCAGGACCTTTGGAAGAGCAGTTAGTCCACTTAACCGGTGAGCCATCTCTCCAGCCTCCTGTGCACATTTTTTTTTT
>JADRCD010147021.1:32067-57902 GCA_019843815.1 Montemys delectorum | reverse complement strand
TTTTTTTTTTTTTTTTTTCATTCTGCCCTGGCCCCTAATGTGTTAGGATACTACACTGACATTAGCAGCAGAAGTGTTCTCAGGCACACAAAGCATTTCCCAGAGACAAAAATTTACTTCATGGCACAGATGCCTTGATGATAAACATAGCATGGTCAAAAAAGTCCCATTTTTACTGAGATACCAAAGGTTGGTAATGTAAAAGTGGCCAAAATCACTCCAAAGGAATTTAACCTGAGAGTGAATTTATGCGTTTCATGCTATGGTAGTTGTTGTGAGAGTCTTTCCTTTTTAGCCACGTTCCATGCAGCTGGGATTAGACGTTTTTTCTTTTAAGAAACAGTTTTACTCACTTTCACTGTATTGACAGTTCAACTTGTGCCTAGGATGTTCCATACAGCTCTTCAATAGGAACTGTGTCTATCTGTGCTCCACAGACTGTTTTATAGACCGGTTCTATGAGGCTTTGTGATTGCTTTTCAATACAGAGGATTTTTTTTCCAAATCCTGATTCTGGTTATTCTCCATTTTTCTTGAGAAAATGGTTTGTTGATATTCTTTTTCCTGAACTAATTTAGTTTTCCCCATTTATCTTATTTATTATGGAATAACTCATGTATTTAGCCCTCTAACGTGTTACTTTGCCTGTCTTTTGTTGATCTGTATTCATTATTCCAGTGACAGAATTTGTCACACCTTCCTTATACAGCTAGCTGGGGATAATGTCATGCCCATATGCTGCCCATTAACTAATTTTCACACTATGATTAGACAGATACAGATGATGATTGTATTTATTAAATTTGACCACACCTGTCATTGAAATATAAATTACCAGGATGATTAAACTCAAAATTATCTTATCTAAACAAATCAATCCAGTCCTGGTCAACTACAGGTTAGAGGATTGATTAGAGTCGTAATTTTCCTCTTACAAAAATAGGACAATGTAATCGCTGCCCTCTGGCTTCCTTAATGATTAGGTACTTGCTGAGAAGAGGCCTGCTTCTGGCTTCCCAGTTTGGCTGATGCAGAGTTTTCAGGAGGAGAAGATACTTGCTCGTGTACCCTTTCTACTTCTTCCTTCTGTTGTTTTTCCTGTGTATTCCTGGAAGAATCTCAAGACAGTTGATTAGCTCCTGGTATCGATTCTGGCTGTTTATCATTCAGCAGGAGATGACTCTTGTCTGAGCATTGGCTTTACTGCACAGGGTCTATAGAAAGGGCCAGATGATATAAGCACACTGATAAAAGACTCTCCTCTTCTTCTTTCTCATGGTCCTTTCTCTCAGAACCTGTCTGCCAACGGCTAGCTCCCTCTTCTACCCATACTCATTTTGACTTTCTAATTACACATTCCAACAATGCAGTAGTTTCTGTATTTGTAATCTTCATAGAAGTGTGTTCCTACATCTGGAAAACAAGATGTGTTTGGCCACTAATTTAACTTGTGAAATGTCTCCAAAGAAAGAAGAGTAATAATGGAAAGGAAGAGTATGCTGACATCACGAGAGTTTCCAATTGTGTTCTAGGGCATTAGATGAACTCTCTGCCTGTATAAAGGGTTTTAGTCGGGGTTTCTAATCTCTAGAATAAAATATAAGTTAAATATTTAATATGTTACATCTATACACTAAAATTCTGAAAGAGAATAACAATAGTGCAGTCCAAAAAATTCAACAAATGCCTAAGGATAATGTGACCTGTTTCATTTTAATTAAAGACAATTAACTAAGTAACTAGAGAGGAAAAGAGAGAATTGCTGCTGAAGCTCTATACTTATAAACAGAAACACCAAGAAAGAATGAAACCATGGACCCTCTCAAAATCAGAATAGTCAGTGTTAAGGCACTTGTGTTTTCTGCCTCATCTCACAGTGGTGATTTGGGTGGGAAGCAGACACATTTCTTCTGCCGTTTTAGAAACTTTGTCTCTCCCTCATTCCGTAGGATGAACACAGTCCTGTCCACAGCATCAAGGTTGGGGAATATACATCTATGTGCATCGTGAAAGTAATATCTATTTATCCCTAAGATAAAAAATATGATGAGGCAACACACTGAAAAACTGATAATTAAAACTCCTGTGAGGATGATGGACAGGGCTTTACCAGCTTAGACAACAGAGGGCTCAGCATCGTTGACCTTCTGAAATAAAGCATAGGATGAAGAGAAAATTCAGATCACAATCTTTCAGAGCTTACAGAGGTCCTGCAAGAATATATGACTTCCAGAGTAAAACTTCCACGTACAGCAGTGTCTCAACAGTGAGCTCAACAGTGTCTGGGATGTTTTGAGAAAAGTATTGGGATCCAAGATCATGTGGAATTTCCCTGTGTTCTTACACTTTAAGTCAAAACATAAAGATCTGTTTTATTCTCCCAGTTTAACTACTACTACTAACTATTGTCAAACTACTCCCTACTTGTAGTTAACTACATTTTTCAAAATTAGGATGCATGATTCACCTTTAGAATATTTCCTTCTCTTTTAATTTTTCATTACTTCTAAGTACTTTCAAGAGGCAAATCCCAGAGCCGGGCCGTGGTGGTGCACGCCTTTAATCCCAGCACTTGGGAGGCAGAGGCGGGCGGATTTCTGAGTTCGAGGCCAGCCTGGTCTACAGAGTGAGTTCCAGGACAGCCAGGGCTATACAGAGAAACCCTGTCTCGAAAAACAAAAAACAAAAAGAGGCAAATCCCAGAGTACACATCTAAAATGTTACATGTTCTTCTTGACATTCTGTGTATGTGCTCAGCAAAATATGTAGATTGGACTCTGATACTTGTATGTAAATGTCTAGAGCATTAAATTTATCCTGTATTTCTATGATTTGAGTTAATCCTCATGTGTTTGTCTATATCATGTTTGAGGAACCACCGATGCAGCAACTCTGGCTGCTACCAATATTCTCTCTGACTATGAGAATACGATCACAAATCTGTCCACTTTTCTGTTTCTTTAAAGTGTGGAAAGCACTTCTTAGCAAAATGTTCGATGCCCCAGTGTAGGAGAATGCTAGGACAGGGAATCAGGAGTAGGTGAGTTGAGGAGTAGGCAGAGGGGGGATGGGATGGGGGGGTTAGGAAGGGAAACCAGGAAAGGAGATAATATTTTAAATGTAAATAAATATATAATAAAAAATACTCAGTTTAAAAAAACAAAACAAAAAAAAACAAAAAAAATACCAAACCAACCAAACAAACAAAACAAAACAAAAATGGTCTGTCTTGTTCTTCTCTTCAAGCATTTTATAGCTTTCAGATATAAAATTAAGTAAAAAGATTTATGTTACATAGTGAGGGCTTAACACTTCCAGCCTTTATGACAGACATCCTATGGGCCTGTCTTTCTTCTCAACCATTTCCATCACTTTTCTGATCCTTTCTCCCTTCCTTTTCTTGGATATGCCCGATTCTGTCCTGTGTTCCTTGATAAGTTCATCTTTCCATCTACTAGTACTTTTTGACCTTCTCTTTCTTCAGTGATTTGAAGTTATCAGTGTAGAAATTTTTTAAATCTTTGATTTGATAGTTGATGCTTCCTGGGGAAGACATAAAATACCTAACAAAAATCACAGTTCCAGGCAGGGGATATTTCCCTTAGAGTTGTTGGTCCAAGAGAACCCCAAAATAATATCAGCTACTTCCATTTCCTCCATTGTGTTCTAGAATGTCAATGCAAGATAACATTACTGATGATATCACATACTTTGGAGATAAGATTTTGAAGAATAAAACTAGAATCATTCTGGGAATCTTGTTCCTGAAAACCAGCTCCTATAGTTTCCCAATTTTCTGAGAATGTTGCTAGAAAGAAAAGTAGTCAACAGTTTCTATAAGGATAACTACCTCAACTATCTTAAACCAACATAATCTCTAACTACATCCTAAATACTTTTAATTTCCTGATGCAATAATGTGTTTTCTCAAGTGAAAATATTGAGATTTGGCAAATCTCCTCCAGTTATGAGTTTATGGTTCTTCTATACTTAAGGGCTTTAGGGAGAGAAAGAAGGTTCTTAGTCCTGGTTGCTCAGCTTTGACCTTGGCAACATGTCCTACAACAGTGAGGTAGCTTCAGCTAAACATCATTCAGCTCAGATCTATTTCCTGACTCCCTTAATGTAAACAATGAGTAAAGAGAGTAATGTATCTTGAAAGATATCTGTGATATCCTGATAGAAATATCACCTGTGACTTCAATGGACATAGAAATCGAATTATGTAAGAATTTACAAGGAAAGGTATTACAGAGGAAAATTGGGATGAAGAATTGGCAGGTATCAGCTTGAAGTTCTAAATATCAAAAGTACTTTGTTCTGCTTTAATTTTAGAATATTTAATGCAATTCTTTATTTATGAAATGTTATTTTTTAATTTTCAGGAATTCCATACACATATATAATGAATTTTGACCAAATTATGCTCATTTCCTTTCTCTAATTTCCTTGCTATCCACTCAACTAGTAATGTTTAACAAATTTTGTATGTTCTTTTTTTGAAAGGCATTGAGCCCATCTGCATGTACACTGGTGTAGAATTAGATTACTTAGCTTTGTATGGTAGTGCCCATTTCTCACCATTTTCCTGAATATAACCTAGTTTTAGTCTCTTAAGCATTTTACATAGTATTTTTATTCATATGAAATGACCTTTCTTGTGATACAGTCATATATACATATCATTGTACTTTCCTCATAAGCATCTCTAACATTACTTTCCCCCATTGTTTCTAATACTTGCATAACTCTCTCTTTCTCTCTGTCTCTGTCTCTCTGTCTCTGTCTCTCTCTGTCTTTCTCTGTCTCTGTCTCTCTGTCTCTCTCTATCTCTGTGTGTATGTGTGTGTGTGTGTGTGTGTGTGTGTGTGTGTGTGTATGAATATGCGTGTGAAAACAGAGAATTGTAACTTACCAGGAGATGCACCCTTAGAGAAAACTGATCATTCCTATACCAGAAGTTAAAATTTCCCATAGCACTGTGGTTAGAGGTGCAATTTCATGCCCAACTATCATGATGGAGTATCATTCATTAAACCCTTGATTTTCACTAGAACATGCTGTAGTGTCCTCTTTCACTTTTAATCTTATTAATTCATGTCTTTCTCTTTATTTTTGTTTGTTTCTTCCTTGATTGCTTGATTTTTTTGTGTGTGACAAGATCTTATGTATCCCAGACTTACCTTGGACACACTATGCACCAAGGCTTACCTTGGACTTTTACCTCCTTGCACTGTATCCCAGAAGCTAAGGTTATAGTTTAATTATCAGAAGTATTTTTATTACTACTAATATCTGCGGAGCAGTGTGGGGCAGTGGTCTGCTCGAGTATTTGGCTTTGAGCCCTGGATCCCGTGGGCAATTTCTACTTGCAGAGGGCAGAAGGAGCTTGGCCATAACTTCTGAGTCTTTGGTTTCTGTTTCAATCACAACCGCTAACAGCTGCCCCTGCAGGAGATATGTGCTCTATCAAGGCAGACAATACCCTAAGCTCCTGTCATTCTAGCTAGACCCTATCCCCAGTCATCTGACCACAAGCCAGATATGCTACGCCCCATACAATTAAAGGGGCAGTTTGCCCCCTCCTCATTCTCTTACTCTCTCACTCTTTGTCTCCTCTCTGCTTTCGCAGTCTTGCTCCCTCTCTCTCTTCTCTTGCTCTTTGTTCCTTTCTCTCTCTCTCTCTTCTTCCTCTCCTTTCCTTCTCTCTACTTGGCCAGCTTATTTTCTCTTTCCTACAATAAAATATCTCATTTATACACTGCCTCCTTTTTAACTAATGTGCTGTGCAGCCACAGGTCAGCACCAGGGAGAGAGAGAGACCCAGGCCTCAGCAGCAGGCTCCACCCTTGGTACAATAAATATCTCCATAATTCTTACTCATTTTAGAAATGCCTATGAGAAAAGTACGTATATATGTATGACTATATCACAAGAAAAGCCACTATTTTATTTAAATAATATACAAATAACTATAACATAGCTAAAAATGTGATAATGTAATACCCCCAGCACTGTTATTCTTTTCTTAGAATGGCTTTGAAGGCCCAGGGTGTTTTATAACTCTTGATAAATTTTAGAATTTTAGATTAGTTCTGTGAGGAATCTCATGGGTATTTTGGTTGGCATTATATTGAATTTCTAAATGTTGATAGTATCAATATTTTCACAATTCTAATTATACCAAACCATGATGGTAGATCATTCAATATTCTAGAGACTTCCTTAATTTTTGAACTTTATCAATTTTAAGTTTGTACCACAGAAGATTTTCATACCTTGGATTATGTTTCTTCATAAAGAGATTTTGGTGCTACTCTGACTACAAGTGTTTCTATGTTTTCTCTTTAAAAGTATGTTTGTTACAGATATCTGATTCTTTCCAGTTTGGTTTTATATCCTGCCACTTTGGAGAAAATGTTAATCATTTCTCAGAGTTTCACCAGATAAATGAACGGACCTAGAAAATATACTGAGTGAAATAACCTAGACCCACAAAGGCATGTGCTACATGTGCTCTTTTGTCTATAAATCACAGTTATGAATCATTAGATTTGAAAGTAAAACCTGGCATAACCACTACAACAAGGGAAGAAAAAAGAACCTACTATGTACTAGAGGATAATAAGCTGTAGATAGAGAAATTGTAGATTAAAGGTACTACCAGAAAAAAAAATGGAAAAAATGAGAAGGTTTTAACTGGGAAGAAGTCAATAGAGATATAGAGGAAAGGACGATAAATAACAATAAATATCTTTTAAAGCAATAGAGAAACATTTTATTTTTATTTAAAACAATTAGCTTACACAAACGTGTACATATTTAAACAAGTACAAGCATACTTTACATGAACTATACTACTTGATTGATAATTCTCAACACAAGAGCCATGTACTATCCAACATATAACACTGTACCAGGCGTGTGAACCTTCCCTCAGATTTTTGAGCAAAAAGAACCCCCAAAACAATACCAGCTATTGTCATTGTCCTTGATCTCTTTCTACAACTTTAATGTAGTCCCCTATTAGATAACACTATACAATTTGAAAATAGGCCTTGGGGGAATCAAGCTTGAACCAAGCCTGGGAACCTCTTGCCTATAAACTAGCTCCTATAGCATCGTAAAGGTTCTGAGAATGCTGCTAAGGAATAAAACTGTCAATAGTCCTCCTAGAGAAAAACAACAACTTCTACTTTTCCTAAAACAGTATATCCTCTACTTAAAATCTAAATACTCATATGCACAGATGAGTGTTGTTTTCCACTTTCATCAGGTAAGCTTCTTTTGTAACAGAAAGAGATTACATTGAAATGTCCTACTGGTTAAATCTGGAAAAATAACCATGGATATCCAATCCCAGTTTATACATCTACATCTACCAAAACAAAAAACAAAACAACAAAAAAACCAATACCACCATCAAAAATGGCTCCACACCTGTGTCTCAGAAAACATGATGGAAGAGGGAGGGGAAAAAATGTAAAAGCCAGACGACCGGGGCATTTACAAGGTAGGGTCTTTTATATGACAAGGAACTGCATGCTGAAATCTCCACAGTCCTTACCTCAGCAGAACCAACACACCAACAGTGCCATTTGACATGCCTGTGTAGTTGGGAGAAACCATATAAGGCCCTTTTCCTAGGTGAAGATCTATGGTAAATTATTGACTGCTGAGAGAGGGAAACTATTCTTCTACAAGATTGAGTCCCTGATATACCTTTTCAAGTGGTCTGCCCTAAACACATATACATACAAGCAACAATGAATGGGTTCAGCTAGTCATATGCATAAGCATGTGTTGTAGAAGTTAGGTCTGCTCCATCCTCTAAGCCTCATGTTCCCAGAAATAAGACTCAGGCTCAAAATCGATTTACAAATATTTTGACCCTGTAGCTAGTATAGCTAGGCCCTTCTCTGACTAGATCATAACTTAAAATAACCCACTTAATCTAATCTACATTATGCCACATGGCTGGTTACCTGTAGTCAAGTACCAAGTATCATCATATTTTCCTGAGTGAATCTCCCTGTGCCTCACTCTATCCCAAAATTCTTTCTGCCTCCTTGATATGCTATTTTCTATTCTACTCTCTCCTATAGGTCATAGGTTGTTTTTTTTTAATTGAGCATACCATAACACGATAGTCTTGCTACAATTTCTCTTTTTTGTACAATTAAATGCTTTTTTTCAAATGTAAACTGAATACAATAATAACAATTATGAGACAGTTATGAAAACTATTGGGTAAGATTTATGTTCATAATTTCCAATCCATAGCATTTGTCAACTTTAAAAAATATTCAGTTATTTGTGCAATCTTGGTGTTTTAAAACTGTTTTGCTTAACTCAATTTCTCTCTAATATCCATTACCAACCTGAAATCACCTTCTTATACATAGAAAGCCTTTTCAGGTCCTAAGCAATTTAGGTTGAATTATGAGACAAAAACTATTTAGTCTTCAAACCCATCAGACACCTGAGAAGGAATACTTATTACCTGAGTAAGAAATGCAGAGAAGCATCTTCCAAAATTATATAAAAGACAGGCATAGTTTGCTGCCTGAAGAGTTTCCTAGAATTTTCTCTATAATTTTGGAGCATTATCTTCAGCCTTCTGGCCCAGTATATCTGACAGGCTTTTTGTGAAACAGGAATTATAGACTTGCTTACCCTGTAATGGCAGAGCTTGGCAGTTGACTTCCCTGTATCCATTTGTTTTGTCTGGAGAAAATTTTGTCTGTAGTTGAAACAGGGACATTTTCTTTGCCCAGTAGATAGCTCATCACAATTGATGCAACTACATATGGAGGCTATTGATGCTCATCATCATCTTTGAATTGAAATGTGGTACTGTCAGGAGTTGACCTGACTCATGGTCAAAACAGATCTTCAATAATGAAGTAATTTTTTAAATGTCCCATTCTATGGCTCTTTGTATGTCAACTATCTATCTATGTATACCTGAATTGTCAAACGTTATTTTTAACTATTTACATTCTGAATAATCTTGAAAGCATCTTATTGTAATTAACTAAACTAATATCTAATATGACCATGATTTTGATGATCTATTAATTTCTATTTTTATTTATCTGTAACAGTTCATAATAGCAGTTTCCAAAAACTAAAACTTTTTATTTTATCTTTAAGAATTATATAAGCATAATTTTTCAGATAAAAATGAAAACATATATACATTATGTGCACCAAAATTAGCTTTAAATTAATATCTGTATGCAATAACCTGTAGACTCTATCAAAAACAATCTCATTTCTCTAAAAATGTACAAAATTCTGTACCTATGTATCAAAATATAACACCAATTTTACATCAAATTAAAAAGATCGCTTCTAATGTATGATTATGGCTATAAAATATATTTTAAGGGTAGATTCAATGATCTACCCCTTTTGTCTAATATTATTGCATTAATACTATATTACTAATATTACTAAATATAGTAATGTATATATTAATAATATCAATATATTATACATTAATATATAATATACATATATTATATACATAATATATAATATATAACACATTATGTACAATATTATATATAATATTATATTATGTATAATATATATAATACATATATAATACATAATATTATATATAATATTATGTATACTATAATATATTATGTGATATATTATATAATATTAATATATGTGTGTATATATATATATATATATATATATATATATAGAAAGAGAGAGAGAGAGAGATCTAGTCCAATTTGTACTGCTGAAATGTTTCCAGATCTGTAGCCTTCCAATGGTAATAGTAACTTATCAGGAGTAAATTTGTAGAGGAAAGTAATTCTTCCTTTCCAAGTAGTTAAGAATTGTCAGTAGTTCTACAGATAGAGATGGAATTCTATGCCCAACTCTTCTCTCCATGCTGGGAAACCAGTCACTAAGCTCTTGATTTTCACTGGAATCTAATATAATACACCCTTTCATTATTAGTTTCATTAATTAATGTTTTCTGTTTATTTCTGTTTGATCTTTGCTTACTTTCTTGCTTGCTTGTGTTCCTAAGATCTCCTGTTTTCCAGGCTGGCCTCTATGTACTCAAAAATGACCTTGAACTTACTTTCTTTCTTTCTTTCTTTCTTTCTTTCTTTCTTTCTTTCTTTCTTTTTTTTGACTTATAAGTTTATTTAAGTTTTTTTAGATATTTTCTTTATTTACATGTAAATTTCTCCTTTCCCAGTTTTTCATCCAAACAAACAAACAAACAAACAAAAACAACAAGGACAAACCCCTGTTGCCTCCCCCCTCCCCAGGCTTGCCACTCCACCCTCTCCCACTTATTGGCCCTGGCATTCCCCTACACTGGGACACAGAACCTTCAGAAGGCCAAGGTCCTCTCCTCCTATTGATGATCGAATTTGCAATCCTTTACTATATGCGTGCTGCCAGAACAATCAGTCCCACCATATATAGTCCTTGGTTGGTGGTTGGGTCCCTGAGAACTCTGAGAGTACTAGTTAGTTCATATTGTTGTTCATCCTAAGGGGTTGCAAACCCTTCGACTCCATAGATCCTTTCTCTAACTCCTTCATTGGGGACCATGCACTCAGTTCAATGAATGGCTGTGAGCCTCTACATCTGTATTAGTCAGGTATTGTCAGAGCCTCTCAAGAGATAGCTATATTTAGGCTGGCTTGTCCTTCCTTCAGTCTCTGCTCAACAGTTAATCTCTGCAACTCCTTTTTGGGTATTTGTTTCCCCCTTTTAAGAAGGAATGAAGTGTCCACCTTTTGGTCTTCCTTCTTCTTAACAATAGAATGCCCACATACACGTGGAAGCTTAACAACACTCTACTCAATGATAACTTGGTCAAGGAAGAAATAAAGAAAGACATTAAAAACTTTCTAGAGTTTAATGAAAATGAAGCCACAACATATCCAAACCTATGGGACACAATGAAAGCAGTCCTAAGAGGAAAACTCATAGCTTTAAGTGCCTCCAAAAAGAAACTGGAAAGAGCATACACCAGCAATTTGACAGCACATCTGAAAGCTCTAGAACAAAAAGAAGCAAATTCACCCAAGAGGAGTCAAAGGCAGGAAATAATCAAACTCAAGGCTGAAATCAACCAAATAGAAACAAAAAGAACTATACAAAGAATCAACCAAACCAGGAGCTGGTTCTTTGAGAAAGTCAACAGAATAGATAAACCCTTTACCAGACTAACTAGAGGGCACAGAGATAGTTTATTAATTAACAGTATCAGAAATGAACTTTCTGTCTGCCTCCTATGTATCCCAAGTCCTAAGATGATAGTTAAATTCTGAGAGATATTTTTCTATTGTTACTGACAACTCCAAAATGCTTAGTCAAAGCATTTAAACAAAAATGATTCCTGGAGAAGCAGAACCTGGTGCAATTCACTCCCTGTTAGCACAGGCTGAGCTACCTTTTCACTGTTCATCCTGGTAAAACTTCACTTCAATTTCCAATAACACTGGGAAGTAGGAATTTGAAGTATTGGCTAGGTTCTATGTTTTGATACATTTGAAATACAAAACACTTCCAAAACAGAGGTACAGGTGGTCCTCTGCAGAGCTGAGGTTTGAAATTGGCCAGTTACATCAGGCACAATTGGACGAAGGAGGCTAATTTTAAGCAAGAACTAGAAGTGTTCTGAACTCTAATGGAATGTTCTGGCCTTATTGTGAGGTACAAATTAAGAGAAGTAATTGAAGGAAAGAATGATACCAAACCTCCATTAGTGAGAAAATCTCTTTCTGGAAAATGACATAAAATACATATTATACAAGTAATTTTACCTAGGAAATATTTTGAAGTTAGTATTGTATGAATTTGCAAAGAGACCATACTTGTGGTAATAGCAATTAAAATGACTTAAAACAACAACAACAACAACAAAAAAAACCAAACACGTACAAAAAACAAAACAAACAAAACCTATGATTAACAGATAAAAGAGGAAAAAATGGTATTGTCTGAACAAGAACAAGAAGGTTTGGTAGAAGAGTTTTAGAGAAGTGATAAAATTCATGACTTTTAAGGGAGCCATAATTTATTGAGAATGCCCTTGTAAGACTGCGACTATTAAACACAGAACATGGAAGCACATGCACACATGAAAACAGAAAGAAACACCACTCTGTGCTCACAGCACTGAGCCCTTTGAGGAAACAGGATGTTCCTCCAATGTAATCCATATGTTTGAGCCTACAACCTACGTGAAAGAGGAATTATGCTTTTTATTCACGGAGTCTGTGGGACTGTGTGGATTTCTTTACTTGTTTTTCTTGGGTTTTGGTTTTGTTTTGTTTGTTTGTAACAGCCATATGAAACTAATACAGAAAAGAGCATGGAGCAAATCAATAGCTCCATGGAGACGTACTATGTTTGAAATAGATTTAGAAGACAAATGACCGAGGACTGCCAAAGCCCTAGTTGGTACAGTGCCAGCTACATGGTACTCACTGCTTCAGTACCAGGCATCCTATCGGTTTCCTCTGTGAGCATTCCTCAGCATTCTATTGTTATTAACTCCTGTTATTTAGAGATCACACTTCTATTTCATGATACATTAAGCTCTTCACTCATCCTCAAGAGTGGAAAAAATCTAGGAACAATTTAAGCTAAGTGACACTTGGCAGACACACATGCCTTCTTTTAAGAACCAAGAAACAATGGACTGCGATGATTTCCCCAGTACTGGGACATCCAGGGTCATCCACATTACATGAGCAAGTCACCATGGCTCACTTCTTTGTTCCTTCTCTTTACCTAATCTCTTACGTGAAGATCTACCATATTCCCTTGGTCCAGACCACACATCTCTAGGTTCCCTCCCTCATAGTATCTTAGACTAAGAAGACTTACTTTGAGTAAGTCTTTGGAGAAATTCAAATCACTACAGAAAATTTTCAGTAAATTACAAAATGTTTTCATTGAAACATCATGCCTGTGCCTCTGGCTTCTATTTTCTCATGAACTTTTTCTTCTTTCTTCCTCTGATCAATTCCCATCGCTGATCAATTCTGATAACCCACTGAGCAGTTTCTCTTCACTATGAAGCCTTAGGGCTTACTTCTCAGGTGTTCATGTAGCAGAGGCCTCACTTCAGATCCTGTGCTAGGTGGATCTGGAATGGGCGATGTCTCTGAGATGTCACCTCTGCTACAATTGGTTCTCCACTTCCTGTGGTGAGGACTGTTTCTCCTGTTCACGGGCCAGCTCATTAATTCCTCTTGGTCCTGCTGCTTCCTGTGCACAGGTGGGAACTCAGTTTCTAATGCACAGCCCTAGGCTGCTATACTTTTTATTCAGGATAATAATAACAGGTTGGTTCATGGAAAATGTTTCCAAGAGTTTTAGGGTTGATCACTGTTTTACATGATACTTTTAAATACTCAAAAGACAAGATTCAGTTGCCAATGTCTTTCCAAAATTCCATGATTAATTTTACACTTAATCCATTCATTATAGTATGTGTTTTTTGTTATTTAACCTAAGGAAAACTCATTTTTTGGTCTTCTGTTCCATAAATTATGCAATGAAAAATCTGTTTCTCATGAAAATATGTAATTAATTTCCTCAAATTGAGAAATTAGTGAAAGGCTGGAAGTCCATTTATACATGTATACATGTAGGCTTTATGGAAATTGTTAAATACTAATTTTTAAATCAATAAAAATTTAGCCTCCACTACAACTAAAAGTTTAAGAGGATTTAATCCTGTCTTAGCAGGTTTTGTTTCTTATCAATTGAAATTTGAACACAAGAAGTTTAAAGGTTAAAGTTTACAAGGTGATGCTCAATATGGTATAGAATGAAAAATTATAGGAAATGATAATGCAAATGTATAAGGCCATAGAAAATAAGATCTTCAGAGGGAAAATAAATAACTCTAACACATACCAAAATATGAACTTGACCGAACAATTAAATGGAAAGCAAAATAGACAGTTTGGACATATTTTCCAACAGAGTTGCTAGTGTGTGTGGTGTGTGACATTCAGTTCTAATAATAGTTTTGATAGGTAAGATATTCCATTCCTTACTGAAAATTACAAAGGGAGGGAAGGAGATGGAGGGAGGGAGAGAGAGAAACAGACAGGGAGGCAGGAAAGGAAAGAGAAAGAGAATGGGAAGGAAGAACATGCCAGGCTTAGTGGTATATGCTTTTACTCCATATAAGACTCTGACTCAAACAAAACAAAACAAAACAGAAAGAGGGATAATTTAGTCTTGACGTGGTCTGGAGGTGTTTACAGGAACTGATTGCCTTGGTCTTCCTGTTCATTTGTGTAGTTAGGTGAAATGTCCTCTTGTTTTAAAGACTCCAACTTATGCCATCATGGAGTTCTGGAGCATTTTTAATGCTGTAATGTTGCAATGTATTGCATTAGCACTTCTTCAAGTCTGTGTATTCTTTTACCCAAAATCAAATTGCATAGTGAAATTCTCACCCCTAAGTCATTGCATAAGACTCTTTACATTCCTGTTGAAACTATTTCTCACCAGAGTTTAATCTGCTAGGTGCATGATGAAGGACTGCCCTTTGCTTGCTTCATATACTTATGATGGGGGTACCATCTCTGAAAAGTGCTGTCTTTTCAAGAAATCAGGGGGAGTCTCTTATGTTTATCATTTTTTAAAGAATCTACAGAACTAAAACCATATGGTCCTGGGCTTTTTTTTGGTTGGTATGTTTTCAATGTCTATTTCTACTTCTGTAGGTGTTATGGGAGGGACTGTACAGATAGTTTAGCTGATCTGATCTTGATTTAATTTTGGTACATTCTATCTGTCTAGAATACAACCCATTTCCTCTAGATTATCCTCATTTATTGAGTATAGGCTTTTATACTAGGTTCTGATGATTTTTTTTTTAATTTCCTCAGTTTCTATTGTTATGTCTCCTTTTTCATTTCTGATTTTGTTAATTTGGATACTGTCTCTGTGCCCTTCAGTTAGTTAGGCTAAGGGTTTATCTAGCTTGTTCTGTATAGTTGTCTTTATTTCTAAGTGGTTGATTTCAGCCCTGAGTTTCCTGCCATCTATTCCTCTTGAGTGTGGAAGCTTCTTTCTCTTCTCAGGCTTTCAAGTGTGCAGTTAAGTTTCTTGTATGGGATATCTCCAATTTCTTCATGAATGCACATAATACTATGAATTTTCCTCTTAAAATTGATTTCATTATGTCCCAAAAGTTTGGGTATGTTGTGTCTTCATTATCACTGGATTCCATGAAGCCTTTGATTTCTTTTTTTTATCTCTTCCCTGACCAAGTTATCATTGAGCATATTATTGTTTAGGTTCCATCAGTATGTGGGTTTTCTGTTGTATCTGTTGTTCTTGAAGCGCAGTCTTAGTCTGTGATGATTTCTTATAGAATGTATGGGATTATTTCAGTCTTCTTGGATCCATTGAGCAGGGTCAGATGGTTTTAGTGCAGAATTCTTACAGACCTTCAAGGAAGATCTAATACCAATAGAATCACAAGGAATACTACTTAATTAATTCTGTGAAATCATAGTTACCCTGATATATAAATCACACAAATATATAAACCCAACGAAGGAAGAGAACTTCAGATCAATTTCAAATATATAAGTATATACATATATAATATATAAATATATAATTTATATTTATATATAATTTATATATATAATATGATTTATATAACTATATATAATATATATAATTTATATTTGTATACAATATATAATATTGTATATTATATTATTATATAATTATATTATATATCATTATATAATTATATAATGATATAATTATATATAATATATAATTTATATATAAATATATACAAATATATAAACCCAACAAAGAAAGAGAACTTCAGATCAATTTCACTTATGAATACCAATGCAAAACTACTCAATAAAATTCTCACAAACCAAATCCAAGAACACATCAAAACCATCATTCACCATGATTAAGTAGGCTTTATACCAGGAATGCAGGAATCGTTCAACATCAAAATTCCATCAATGTAACACAGTATATAAACAAAAACAAGGGAGAAGGGGGAAAGTCACATAATCATCTCATTATATGCTAAAAAAGCCATCTATAAAATACAACAACCATTCATGTTTAAAAAGTCTTGGACAGATCAGGAATACAGGACATATACCTAAACATAATATAAGCAATATATAGCAATCCAACTACCAACATCAAATTAAATGAAGAGAAACTAGAAGTATTCACACTTAAATCAGGGATAAGACAATGTTGCCCATTCTCTCCTTATCTATTGAATACAGTACTTGAAATTCTAGCAAAAGTAATTAGGCAACAAAAGAAGATTAAGGGGATACAAGTCGGAAAGGAAGAAGTCAAAGTATCACTATTTGCAGATAATATGATAGTATATATAAGTACTCCCCCAAGATTGCACTAAAGAACTCCTATGGCTGATAAAAACCTTCAGCAAAGTGGCACGTTATAAAATTAACTCAAACAAACTAGGAGCCTACCTTTAAAAAATGATAAATAGGCTGAGGGAGAAATTAGCGAAACTTCCTTCACAATAGCCATAAGTAGTAAGAGACTCTCAGTATTCAATGGGGGTGACCTTAGCTAAAAAGTCCAACAATAGGGAAAGAGTCAGAGGCCCTGGGTACATATATAGCAGAGGACTGTCTGTTCTGGCTTCAGTGGGAGGAGAAATACTTAATCCTCAAGAGAATTGAGGCCCCAGGGAAGGGGGAGGCTTTAAGGAGGAGCACCCTCTCAGAGTCAATGAGAGGAGGAATGGGATGAGGGAATGTGGGAGGGTGTACTAGGAAGGGAGAAATGGATAAAATATAAATAAATACATAAAAAGAATATCATGTATGATCAACAGTGTCAGCCTACCCTAAGACCTCTTAAATTACCATAAATTTAGAAAAGTAATATAAACAGAAACATAAAACTTGAAGTAAGAATCTTAAAACACACATACACAAACACACATAGTATGCTACATTATTCTCATTATGGATTTTTTTATCAAGTAAATTTTAGTGTATCTTTTCTCTCTGGAAATCAGGAAACTGTCTGCCCTCACACTCGTGGAAGGAGGAGCCAACCTTGAGGACCCAGCCTCCTGGAATTAAATCATCTTACCAGGATGGACGAGAAATGGTAGGACTAGGATACCAGTCAACACACAAAAACTTCCACCATCAAATTGTCTTACCTACAAGATGTTCCACAGTGCTGTGAACACTGACTTAGGAACTGGAGAGATGACTGGATGGTTAATAGCACTGGCAGCTCTTCCAGAAGACCCAGGTTCAGTTCCCAGCACCCACATGGCACTTCACAACAGCCTGTGACTACAACTCCTGGGATCTTACACCCTCTTCTGTCCTCTCCAGGCAACTTGTAAAACATGGTATAAGCAAACATAGATGGCGTACTCCCATACATATGAATACAAATACATTGTTTTTAATTTTAAAAAGAAGAATCAATAGAAATAATAACACACAAAATCAATACCACAAAGAAAAGACATATGAAACAATCCTATATTCAACTTGGAAAACCATAATTTTGAATACAATTCTATCCAAGAATCAAAACCACAGTAAAATATGGACATTGCCATTAAGGACCTGAGGAGTCAGGTTCCAGAGGTCTTAGTTACGTTGCTGCTAATTCTGCTGCTGCTGTTGTTGCCTCTGCTTCTGCTGCTGTTTGGTTTTGTTTTCCTGATCCTCACTGGATAAAAGTGCCCAGTAATATGTGATCTGAAAAGTTAGCACATGTGGAGAAACAATCCATCAATAAGAATATCATGGCCTGGGGATGTAGTCCTGTGCTTGCCTAGTACATGAATCACTAAGTTCATATCTCAGCACTACTTAAGAAGAGAACAGGTGTGATTCGTTTCCTGGGGAAGTAAAGACGAGAATTAGAAAGGGTTCAGTGCACAAGGGACAAATAGGGATAAGAACAGGAAGGACTGATTCAAGGAAGGAGGGACAGAGGGAGAGAGTATGGAAGAGGCTACTGGAATAGCTGTCTGTTTACAAGACAATGTGAAAACCCAATGGAGTGAAACATCCTAGGACCTTTGAGGAGTACCTTGGTGAGGTCTCCATATAAGGGAGCATATGTAATCTAAACTGACCATCTCATCTTACCAGGATGGACGAGAAATGGTAGGACTAGGATACCAGCCAACACACAAAAACTTCCACCATCAAATTGTCTTGCCTACAAGATGCTCTGGGGCAATTTTGGTTCAGAGTTTGTGCCTCTGACAAACCAATAACTGGCCCCATAAGGCCCAAACCACTAGAGGGAGCCCATGTCTGACACTAAATGGATAGCAGGAACCAGAAACTGGGTGGCTCAGAGTCCTAAGAAGGAAGCCAAGAGAACTAAGAAAAAAAAAAAAAGTAAATGTAATGATTCCTAGTGCTATTCTGCTATAATTATGGGTCAGTGCCTAACTCTTTCTTCCAACAGAGAGTTTTTCCCCATCAACTGATGAGAGTGGATGCAAAGACCAACAGCCAAATATTAGAAACCACTCCAAAGGGAGAAGGATTTTAGGATATACAGGGGTCAAGGACACCAGGATATCCAGGCCCTGAGAATCAACTTAGTTAGCATGACTCATAGAGGCTCAAATAGTAATCATAAAGCCTACATGAGTATTAGCTAGGTCCTCAACACAAAAGTTGAGGTTGTATAGATTGAAATTTTCCTGAGACTCGTAACAGTGGAAGTAGATGTGTTTATGACTCTTTTGCCTGCTCATGGGACACATTTCCTCCTATTAGATTGCCTAGTCCAGCCTTGATATTAGTGTTTATGCCTAGATTTATTACATCCTGTTGTGCTTTTTCTCTTGATATCCCTGCAAGGTCTGAATTTTACTGAAGGAAAACAGAAGAGCAGTGGATCTGGTGGAAAGGGAGGTGGGATCACTTGGATGAGAGAAGGAGGGGAGCCTGTAGTACATGTGTATTATATGAGACAAATATAAAGAAAAAAACAGAAAAATGTTAAAGTTTTTTACATTAACATAGAAAGCTAAAGGCCAGCCTGGGCTCCACAAAACTATATCTTAAATGCAACTAATAAAAGTCATAATATTATGAAAGTAAATGTCAACCTATACCACACAGGCTGTCAACAGAGACTAAACTGTAGTAATCCCTTCAGGAAAAATGGTTAAGAATTTGCTCTCATTTAAACGTGTTAATTACAAATAGTGATGAAGAGTCTTAGCAATTAAGAGATGTCAACTAAGTTTAATTTCTTTGGATAGACTAAAAGTAAGCTTTGTATTACTGTTTGTTTATGTGATATTCTAAAGCATTGATAATTGAGCAGAAATTAACTTTTGTAAAGGAAAATTAGCTTGTATATCATGGAATGATGTACACATCATTGTTGATGCCTAATGGGGTATAATTTTGGAGTTATTTAATTAGTTTATTTTTTGATACAGAAAAGGAGACATTTAGTACATCATTCTAAGCCTAAGAACATCACTGTTGGGATACAATATGCATACAGTTTTATCTCTGATTATATGCTCATAAAGTTACAAATAATTTCATAATTATAACTTCATGACAGAAATTTATGCATTAATAGAATTTAAATTCTTATATTTGTGAAAATTGTTTGAAGAGTGCTCCTTCAACAATATTATACAAGTTATGTTATTCAACAATTTTTGAGTACTATGTCCACTAGAAATACCTCTGCTATACCATGTCCTCTTGAGACAATATCCAAAAAAGGAAAAATATGTTTAGGGAATCCTGTTGTGTCAGATATGAGATCAGTAGAGCTGATAAGCCACCATTCCTTTTCTCTTCTTATGAAGAGGGATTTCTTGTACCCTTCAGCACACATTGCAGAAAAAGCTTCTCCATGATGGATGTAGTCCTGGTCACAGCAGCTCTCTTGTTCCTGAGCTCAACTCACAGCATAGATGAAAGTATGAGAATTTGGATATGGATGTTTGTGACTGTGAGTGGGGCATAGGAGACTACAATTGCTGAAAGTAAAGCAGAATGAAGGGAAGTAACTGTGAAGAATACCTGACTTTTGAGTTCACAGGGTAAGATAAGATCAGTTATGTCCTCAGTAGGAATCAAGAGCTGTTTGATACTGATATGTACTTAAATCTATGTAAAAGAAGAAACAAAGTAACCAAGGTAAGAGTTTCATTCCTAAAGAGATCCTGTAATGTTGTCTGATTTCATGGGAAATAACAAGGCTGATAAAGAAGACCAACTATGAAAATATCTTAATAATCAAAGCACACAGTAGATCCTACTAGCTAGGTTCTACACAGGATGCAGGAGATCAAAACCTATAATACTTCCTTCAGAGGCAGAGTGTCACATAAGGAATGTTGTTTTCTCTAGAGTAAGAAATATATCAGGATCCATTGTACACAATTCCCATATTCACTATTTCAAGATGAAACAAATAGTATATATAATTTTATTCAAAAACTTATATTCTTCAGTTCAAATCCTGAGAGCATGTAAATAGACAAAAAGTGTTTAGAGATAGAAATGAGTGAACAGAAATGAACATTGAAATATGGAGAGTAAAACCAGGTATGATTGCTCATTCGTATAATCCCATCCCTAGCTAGGAAGATCAGGACTTCAATGTGATTCTCTGCTACAAATTAAGTTTGAGGCTAGTCTGAGGAACTTGAGACTGTGTTTCAAAAGAAATAGATAGATAGATAGATAGATAGATAGATAGATAGAGATATACACAATACATATACATTACATATATATTGCATATACATATATATTATATATACATATATGTATATATGTATATAATGTATATTTCTTATATATGGCTTAGATTATATATATGGCTTAGATTATTTTGCTAAAATAAGCAGAGAAGTGGGAGGCTGCTAAGGAAAAATAAAGATTTGATTCCTTAATTTAATATGGGTAGGTGACATTTAGGATAGAAAGAACTAAGTAATTCCTTCCATTCACCCACTTCCAGTCAAATCTTGGGCTAGCTAACCAGCTTCTTTATAGTAGGGTGGGTAGAAATTGGACAATTGGACATTACCTTTCCCTTTAAGACACTTGTGATCTCTGGTGATTTGTCATTTAACTTCCAAATAATCTTATATTTTATTTCTAAGAGATCCAATTTCAATAATCTCCCTGCATAAAAGAAGAGAAACATTTCACTTCCATCAAATACTTCTCCTTTTCCTCAGGCTTTTTTGGACTTCAAATGCCTTCTTATAGTTTTTTTTTTGATGGAAAGTAATGGGAGTAATGACTCCCATTCAAACTTCAGAAACAAACCACCATCTTGACTGCTAGACCCTAATCAGGGCAAAAATATTAAGTAAAAAAGAAAAGAAAAAGAAAGAAAGAAAAAGAAAAACCTAGCTTTCATGACACATTTGCCTGTCCCATGGAGAAATATGAAATGATATCAAGGAAAGTTTGTACACTCCTTTTTTGCTAAATGAGAACTTCTATCTTCTCTAGTGGTCTTTATCCCAACAAATAGGTTATATAAACAAATATGCAGAAATATAGGACTGTGTCCTTTATCTCTATTTCTCTACTCTATATGTCCCACTCCTCATTAAAAAAATGTGGTATGATTGCACAGTTTAAGTATAAATTGAATTATTGTAATATGAGTATAAACATTGGCTTAATCCAGCAGCTGTATTTTTTATCCTACCTAGTTCCAAATAACTGCACAAAGAAACCAAGATTCATTTTAAAGCTTTATCTCATTAGTTGGGCAGGCAAGTGCATTAATTGTATAAGTAAATTGGCTGTCTCCTAGCTAAAATTCTAAAATTCTTGCTTCTTATTATTGGAGTGGCTCTTTGAGCTTCAGGCGTGCTTCCAGGATCTCACACTGGAACCTTCCTTGTGGCTCTATCACCCTTCATACTCCTGGCAGATCTGTATCTCCCTTCCCCTCTCTCCTTCTTCTGACCAGTGTAAGTTCTGCCCTATTCTCTTTTGCTCAGATACTGGATGATCAGCATTTAATGACAAGGCAAAGAATAAATAGTAAGAATTTTTTACACAAATTTGAAATAGAGTTTCTTTATATAAGTACTTAAAATGCTGTGTTGTGATTGAAATAAGGTATGAGGGCAGAGAAACCAGCATGTGAACAACACAAGTACAACGTTTACACAGTGCACAGAAACATTATGCCTACATAGAAGGTATATGGACATTCACTCTATCTGTCTCTTCACTAGAATTTCACTGTGCAGTTCCAGCACCATCAACCTCCAGCTCCAAACACTGATGGGAACAGACAGGCTGTAAGTCAATACATTGTCCCAAAACATCATCAGTAACATCACCACAACTGAGAGTTTTTCTTCATTTGCTTTCAAGTTTTGAAACATCATCTTGGTAAAATAAGAGACTTTAAAACTAATTTTGTAAATTTTTATGCTACATGTGTTCCAGGAACACATGTATGAGACATCTTGTACTACTGGTATATAAAAATAGGAGCTGAGAATTAAGAATTAGGTTCTTTTGTTAATTGAGGTTGGATAGACAGACAGTTCATGGTAGAAAAGATTATGTGTTAAGAGAGATAAAATTAGAGGACACTTTTGTCTATTTCCACATAACCTGCTCTCAACCTATACAGAGGCAAAAGGACAAACCCAGAGCCGAGAGACAAGTCTCAGGTTACCATTTCTTAGACCTCTACTGGAAGATGATAATTCACTGCAAGAACCACTACCAGAAATTGACCAACAACAATCTTCCCTTCAACCTTCCCAACAAAAAGCATCTCTTTAAGAAGGACATCAACAGTGACCTAGCCTGCTAGGAACCAAAAAGAACCAAAAAGACTCTATCTAGATGATAAACTGCTATATGCGTTAGATCCTAGATTTAAACTAATAAGTATTTTCTTCCAGGCCTGGCAACAAGGACATCTCCAACACCAACCCTTCTAATAATCTAGACAACCAGTATTAATCAAACATATGCAAAATGAATGACTTTAATCTCTTCATCTGTCAAACAATACAGTAAAAATTAATTTAAAAACATAGAAATTACATAGTCCTACATGTCATTTTATATTTGTATTCAGATGTTATAGGAGAACATAGGAAGATCTAAGACTACAACAAGATCTTCAATGAAATTCTAATTTTTGAGAATTTCTTTCAATTTTTTGCTCATAATTTACAGTTTTCCTCAATTCATACCCATGGCTTCAGTTGCTTTCAGAAGTACAACAGTGGCCTCCTTTTATTCTTCTGTCTTTTATATCAACCTGCCCTCCTATGTCAAGTCTTTCTTCATTCCTGTCTCATATCTTCTGCTGATATCGAGTCTTCCTCATCAATGATAAGTCTGTATCTGCTTACTCAATAGTTTAAAAGTTCTATATTTGTCTCGTGTGTTAATAAATTAATATTTTCATAGTGTTGTGTTCACATATGGAAATCATTCACAGGTTCCCCCTTCTCTCGCTTTCTTCTTTCCCATGTCTTTCTAGGATAGAACACAAAGTTCTAGGCAACATGGGGCAGGTATTTAAGATTCATATTCATGTTGTAGTTCATCATAAAGGAAAATCATTGAGAGAAATCAAGGCAGGAACCTGGAGTCAGATACCGAATCAGGGAGGATAGTGGAGTACTTCTTAAAGGCTTGCTCCTGTTTTCTTGATCACCATTCTTTCTTATAAAGCACAGGCCCATTCTTGATCTTAGAGCATAAGCTATTGGTGTTCTCTTCAGGAAATTTCTCCCTGTGTCCATGTGATCAAGGCTCTTTCTGACTTTCTTTTCTATTAGTTTCAGTTCTTGATCCACTTGGACTTGAGCTTTGGACAAGGAAATAAGAATGGGTCGATTTGCATTCTTCTACATGCTGACTGCCAATTGAACCAGCACAATTTGTTGAAAGTGTCTTTTTTCCACTGGATTGTTTTAGCTCCTTTGTCAAAGATCAAGTGACCATAGGTGTATGGGTTCATTTCTGGGTCTTCACTTCTATTCCATTGATCCACCTGCCTGTTAATGTTCAAATACCATGCAGCTTTTATCACTATTGCTCTGTAGTAAAGCTTGAGGTCAAGGATGCTGATTCCCCTAGAAGTTCTTTTATTGTTGAGAATAGATTTCTTTTTTTTAATTAGATGTTTTCTTTATTTACATTGCAATTTTTATCTCCACCTAAACCCCTCTCCCCCTGCTCACCAACCCACCCCCTCCCACTTCCCTGTCCTGGCATTCCCCTACACTGGGGCATCAAGCCTTCATGAGACCAAAGGCCTCTCCTCTCACTGATATCCCACAAGGCCATACTTGGCTACATATGCAACTGGAGACATGGATCCCCTCCGTGTGTACTCTAGATGGTGGTTCAGATCCTGGGATCTCTGAGGGTACTTGTTGGTTCATATTGTTGTTCTTCCTATGGAGCTGCAAACCCCTTCAGCTCCTTGGGTTCTTTCTCTAGTTCCTCCATTGGGGACCTTGTGCTCAGTCCAATGGATGGTTGTGGACACACACTTTTGCATTTGTCAGGCACTGGCAGAGCCTCTCAGGGGACAGCTATATCAGGCTCCTGTCAATAAGTAATGTTGATATCCACAATAGTGTTTGTATTGGGTAACTGTATATGGTGTGGATCTCTAGGAGGGACAGTCACTGGATGGCCTTTCCTTCAGTTTTTGTCCCAAAATTTGTCTCTGTATTTCCTACCATGGTTAATTTTGATCCCCGTTTTAAGATGGATCAAAGTATACACACTGTGGTCTTTCTTCTTCTTGAGCTT
The DNA here is from genome assembly GCA_019843815.1 of Montemys delectorum. NCBI lineage: Eukaryota > Metazoa > Chordata > Mammalia > Rodentia > Muridae > Montemys > Montemys delectorum. The sequence goes on along the minus strand of JADRCD010147021.1, from coordinate 33,066 downwards.
CATGTGGTCTGTGAATTGTATCTTGAGAATTAGCCAAACTAGTTTCCAGAGTGGTTGTACCAGCTTGCAATCTAACCAGCAATGGAGGAGTGTTTCTCTTTCTCCACATCCTCCCCAGCATCTGCTGTCACCTGATTTTTTGATCTTAGCCATTCTGACTGGTATGAGGTAGAATCTCAAGGATATTTTGATTTATATTTCTCTGATGACTAAGGATGTTGAACATTTCTTTAGATGCTTCTCGGGCATTTCGTATTCCTCAGTTAAGAATTCTTTGTTTAGCTTTTTACCTCATTTTTAATAGGGTTATTTGATTCTCTAGAGTCCAACTTCTTGAGTTTTTTGTATATATTGGATATTAGCCCTCTATCAGATATAGGATTATAAGAGTATGTAAATAGAAAAATAGGTAAAGAGAGATATAAGTATGTAGACACACATGGTAAGGTTAAATAGGTTTTCTTTTTTTTTTGCCTTTGAAGAGTAAAATAAGTTTTCATTTATTTTTAACTTAGTAACTTTACATACTGCCTATTGCCTCCCTCCCACAATACTTCCCCTATTCCTTCACCCTCTCTCCTCTGAGCAGATAGCTGTTCAATACTTATACACTTCAATATGGAAAAAGACTAACAATAAAATATATTAAATGCTGGGAAAAATTCTCTTCTCTTTTTCCTTTAATCAAGGACAATAACCTAAGGACAGGAAAGGCAAAGAGAAAATAGGGAAAATCTAGAATACCTCCATCTTCTTCAAAATGCTCTAAAATTATATACAGGAACACAAAGAAAAAAACAAGTACTGTGTCTTAGTCAGGGTTTCTATTCCTGCACAAACATCATGACCAAGGAGCAAGTTGGGGAGGAAAGGGTTTATTCAGCTTACTTCCACATGGCTGTTAATCACCAGAGGAAGTCAGGACTGGAACTCAAGCAGGTCAGGAAGCAGAAGCTGATGCAGAGGCCATGGAGGGATGTTTCTTACTTGCTTGCTTCC
>JADRCD010147021.1:4894-31967 GCA_019843815.1 Montemys delectorum | reverse complement strand
CCTGGCTTGCTCAGCCTGCTCTCTTATACAACCCAAGGCTTCCAGCCCAGGGATGGCACCACCCCTTTGATCACTAATTGAGAAAATGCCCCACAGTTGGATCTCATGGAGGCATTTCCCCAACTGAAGTTCACTTCTCTGTGATAACTCCAGCCTGTGTCAAGTTGACACACAAAACTAGCCAGTACACACTGACTCTCACAGGACCAGAGAACTCAGCATAAAGGCTTTTGTTTTCTGCCTCATCTTACAATGGTGATTTGCAGTGGGAAGCAAAGAAATCTGTTCTGCAGTTATCGAAGGTCTATCTCTCCTTCATTCAGTTGTCTGACCTCAATAACATCTCCATCATTGGGTTGGGGAATATTTATTTATATGCATAAAGAAAGTAATATTTACTCATGTATAAGACACATATATAATGTGACAACCCACTGAAACACAGACGGTTAAACATCATGCAAGAATGATGGATTGGAATTTACCTGGTTCTCCTTGGGCATCAGATGTATCAGCAGTGTTGACATCAACAAATAAAGAATAGAATGAAGAGAAACTTTAGACCACAATCTCTCAGAGTTTACAGAGTTCTTACAAAAAATGACTTCCAGAGTCACACTTCTAAGCACAACTAAGCTCAACAGTTACTATCTGAGATCCTTCTGAAACAGTGCAGGGATGCAAGAGCATGTGCGATTTCCTTGTGTTCTTACCCTCCAGAACAAAACACAAAGATCTTTTTAATTCTCCCAGGATAACTATAATCAAAGTACCCCCTATTAGAAATTACACTGAATTTTACAAATTATGATACACACTTTAGCTTGAAAATATGTCTCACTTATTTGTTTCTTCAATATGCCTTAGAACAGTTGGGAGATAAATCCATGAGTAGTGATCTTCAAATATTCCCTGATCTGCTTAACATTCTGGAAGTGGGCTCAGTAAAATATATAGAGCTAGCTCTGATGATTATATGTAAGTATCTACAGAATTAAATTTATTCTATATTTCTATGCATTTAATTAATCCTGGTGTGTTTGTCTGTATTATGTTTTGGACAACCACTATGCAGCAAAGCTGGCTGCTACCAATATTCACTCTGATTATGAGAATACGCTCTCAAATGTGTCCTGTTGTTCATGTTTCATTACATTCCTGAGAGAGTTTTCTAAACTCAAAATGGGCATCATATTTCTGTCTTCAAGGATTTTATGGATTTCAGATAGAATATAAAGTAAAAAGACCATGTTACATGCTAAAAACTACTATTGCAACCTTTATCACAGAAATCCTATGATCCTGTTTTCTGCTCACCCTTGTCTGTCATTTCTCCCCTCCTTTCACCTCACTTTTCCTTGAATGTCTCCAGATCCCACCCTGTCATCAGTGGTACCTACCTCAGGGCCAGCAAGGCTGCTGTGAGCAGGACCACAAGCATCTTGGAGGAGTCTCTGGACTTTCTCCCAACTGTGTGCTGAGACATGCATAGCTCTACTCTTTATAAAAGGAAGACAAACAATGGTGTCTTTGAGCATCAACTGGGTGACCTTGCTCCATTATTTCTCTTTGGACTATAGCCCAGCGGGACAGAGTATGGGAGATTTTCAATGTGTCTTAACCTACAGGAACAACAACTAACTTGGTGATGATGTTAAAGGATAATTGTCTCCTTATAGACAAGTATTATTCCATTGCTTGTATGTAGAACGTTCTAAATCCACTCCGGAGATGTAAGACCTTTTGTTTGTTTGTTTTCTTCCTAGTTACTGTAACTAGAGTGAGAGTGAACATGTGCTAGTTTCTGAAGAGTAGAATGTTGAGTCCTTTGGCATATGCCAAGGAATGGTGAATCTCGGTTATGTGGTAATTTTTCTTTTCAGATTTCAAAATTCCTGAACCCTATTTCCATGCTGATGGCCTAGTTCCTTTCCCCCAAAATGTATTTGGGTTCATATTTTATAAATCTTTTGCAGGATATGTTGTCTGCTCTTTTCTTCATCGTCACCATTCTGACAGGTGTAACACCAAATTTTAATGTAGTATTAATTTGAATTTTCTACCTTTTAAGAGTTTTGAACACGTCCTTCAATGTTTGTTGGGCATTTTTATTTCTCTTTTTGAATCCTCTCAAAAGACCCTTTGTCAGTTTTCATTTGAGCCATTTGCTTTCTGTGTTGGTTTTTTGTTTTGACTTCCCTGTGTATTCTGGATATTAATCTATTATCAGAAGAATAACTGGCAAGGATTCTCTCTCACTCTGTGGGCTATATCTTTGCTTGACTTATTATTTCATTAGCGGCACAAATTTTTAATTTTATGTGATCATGTTTGTCAATTATTAACCTTAAGTCTTCTCAGAATGAAGTCTTATTCATAAAATCCTTTATGACACTTATATCTTCATACAGCACTGCCTATGTTTTAATCTAATAGTTTCAGACCTTTAGGTTTCACAATATGATATTTCACACATTTGTATTTGATTTTATGTACAGAGTGGTAAATATGGATATCAATTTTATACATGTTGACATTCAGTTTTTCTAGGATAATTTTTTGGAGATGCTGCTTTCCCTGCATTGTGAAGTTTTGGCATCTCTATCAAATATCACATGACTCTAGTAATGCATACTCATATGCGGGATTCCTTTTTCATTACATTGATCCAAGTATTTATTTTTTGCTGTTATCATAGTTTTTTAATACTATACATCTGTAACCTGGCTTGAAATCTGATAATGTAAATCCCCCAAAATTATTTCTTTATAGAATAACTTTGATGATTCAGAGGGATTTATATCCAGATAAGAAGTTTATGATGTTAAAAAATTTCTGTGAAGAAGCCCGTGTATATTTTGTTTGGGATCATGTTTAACCTCTAAATATTGTTAGAATACACATGTTACATAGTTAATGATAACAAACCAGGACAATGGAAACTTTTAGATCCTCTGGTGCCTTCCTACATGTCTTTTCTTTAAAGATTTGTAGCTCTCAGTGTAGACATTTTTCACATTTTTGTTTAGGTATCATTATAGATAGATTTTTTATTAGATATTTTCTTATTTACACTTCAAATGATAACTCCTTTCCAAGTTTCCCCTCTGGAGAAGAAACCCTGTTCCATCCCCTTTCCCCTGAGCACCGACCCACCCTCTGCCAATTTCTACCCCTGGCATTGTCCTACACTGGGGCATAGAACTGTCACAGGACCAAGGGCCTCTTCTTCTATTGATAACCGACTAGGACATCCCCTGCTATACATACGCTGCTGGAGCCATAAGTCCCATCATGTGTACTCTTTAGTTCGTTTAGTCCCTGGGAGCTCTGAGAGTACTAGTTGGTTCATATTGTTGTTTGTCCTAAGGGGCTGCAAACACTTGAAGCAATCCCACTAAAATCAGGGACTAGACAAGGCTGCTCACTCTCTCCCTACCTATTCAATATTGTACTTGAAGTACTAGGCAGAGCAATTAGACAACAAAAGGAGATCGAAGGGATACAAATTGGAAAGGAAGAAGTCAAATTATCACTATTTGCTGATGATGTGATAGTATACTTAAGCGACCCCAAAAATTCCACCAGAGAGTTTCTAAACCTGATAAACAACTTCAGCAAAGTAGCTGGATATAAAATTAACTCAAGCAAATCATTGGCCTTCCTCTAAACAAAGGAAAAACAGGCTGAGAAAGAAATTAGGGAAACAACACCCTTCACAATAGTCACAAATAATATAAAATACCTTGGTGTGATTCTAACTAAGCAAGTATAAGATCTATATGACAAGAACTTCAAGTCTCTGAAGAAGGAAATTGAAGAAGATCCCAGAAGATGGAAAGATCTCCCATGCTCATGGATTGGCAGAATTAAAATAGTAAAAATGGCCATCTTGCCAAAAGCAATCACCAGTTTCAATACAATCCACATCAAAATTCCAACTCAATTATTCACAGACTTAGAAAGAACAATTTGCAAATTCATCTGGAATAACAAACCTAGGATTGGGAAAACATTCTCAACAATAAAAGAACCTCTGGTGGAATCACTATCACAGATCTTAAGATGTACTACAGAGCAATTGTGGTAAAAACAGCATAGTACTGTAACATTGACAGACAAGTGGATCAATAGAATAGAACTGAAGACCCAGAAATGAACCCACATACTTATTGTCACTTGGTATTTGACAAAGGGGCAAAAAACTGACAGTGGAAAACTGACAGCATTTTCAACAAATGGTGCTGGCTCAACTGGTGGTTAGCATGTAGAAGAATGTAAATCCATTCACTCCTATCTCCTTGTACAAAGTTCAAGTCCAAGTGGAACAAGGACCTCCACATAAAACCAGATACACTGAAACTATTCAAAAGGAAACTGGGTAAGAGCCTTAAGTACATGGACACAGGGGAAAATTTTCTGAACAGAACGCCAACAGCTTATGCTCTAAGATCAAGAACTGACAAATAGGACCTCATAATAAAATTACAAAGCTTCTGTAGGGTAAAAGACACTGCGAATAGGAAAAACTGGCAACCTACAGATTGGGAAAAGATCTTTACCAGTCCTATATCTGATAGAGGGCTAATATACAATATATAAAACAACTCAAGGAGTTAGACTCCAGAGAATCAAAAAACACTCTTAACAAATGGGGCACAGAGCTAAACAAGTAATTCTCAACTGACAAATACCGAATAGCTGAAAAGCACCTAAAGAAATGTTCAACATTCTTAATCATAAGGGTAATGCAAATCAAAACAACTCCAGGATTCTGCCCTACTCCAGTCAGAATGGCTAGGATAAGAAACTCAGGTGACAACAGATGCTGGAGAGGTTGTAGAGAAAGAGGACCACTCCTTCATTGCTGGAGGGATTGCAAGCTGGTTCAACCACTCTAGAAATCAGTTTGTTGGTTCCTCCAGAATTTGGACACAGTACTACCAGAGGGCCAAGCTATACCACTCCTGGGCATATACCCAAAAGATGCTATAACACATAATAAAGACACATGCTCCACTATGTTCATAGCAGCCTTATTTATAATAGCCAGAAACTGGAAACAACCTAGATGTTCCTCAACAGAGAAATGGATATGGAAAATGTGGTACATCTACACAATGGAGTACTAGTCTGCTATTAAAAATAATAAATTAATAAAATTCATAGAGAAGTGGATGAATCTGGAAAATATCATCCTGAGTGAATTAATCCAATCACAAAAGAACACACATGGTATGCACTCTCTGATAAGTGGATATTAGTCAGAAGACCAGACATTCCTAATGATTTTTATGCACAAAAATGTACAACTACCTTTAAAGACAGAATGTATCACTTTGAATATTAGGCTGCCATTTTTAAGTGGTTGTATCTATCTTCAGGGGATTTTACCCTGATTGTAATATGTTCTAGGAGCCACAAGGCCATTCCGCAATATAGTCTATGTACAATCATGGAATGCCATCTGGGCTTCATGCCTGCTAACAATCACAAACCCAAGATTCCTGTCATGTTTAATTAGGCCAGAGCCTCTGTCTTTTACCCAGGCAATGAAAGTAATGTGGCAGTGGTAAGATGCAGCTGGAGACTTTACATTCTGTCTATTCCTCAGACAGGAGATCTATAGCCCCCATCCTTCTCTCTCAGCACGGATACTCAGAGCCTCTGTGATCTGACTGCCTATTGTGCACTACTTTATGCTCCAATTGCCTTTCCCTGTACTGGTTTGTTGGATCCATGGCTGGTTAGTGTGCATTCCTGCTCCCTATGTGCTGTTGATAGGCCTCCATTGTTCCTAATTGCATCTGTTCTGCAAGCAGAGGACTTCTTTGCAAAAGACTTTAAAGAGTAGTACTACACTGGGCAGTGGTGGCACACACCTTTAATCCTAGAACTTGGGAGGTAGAGGCAGGTGAATTTCTGAGTTCGAGGCCAGCCTGGTCTACAGAGTGAGTTCCAGGACAGCCAGGGTTATACAGAGAAACTCTACCATGAAACTCCCTCCCCCTCAAAAAGAGTACTACTCCATTGTGTAAATGTACCTCATTTTCTGTATCCATTCCTCTGTTGAAAGACTTCTGGGTTCTTTCTAGCTTCAACCTATTGTAAGAGAGAGAAAGAAAGAGAAAGAGAGAGGAAATATCACATCCATTTTGTGCTGCAGAAATGTACCCAGATCTGTAGTTTTCCAATTTTGAATGCTAACTTTTCAGAGAAAAGGATCCATTCCTTTCCAAGAAGTTAGGAGCTGCCAATAGCTCTACATACAGGGATGGATTTTCAAACCCAACTCTTCTCTCCATGCTGGGATATAGGTCTCTAAGCACCTGATTCTCGTTGGAACCTAATAGAATGCCCTCTTTCATAATTAATTTCATTAATTTCATAATATTTTCTCTTTATTTTTCCTTAATCTTTGCTTGCTTTCCTGTCTGTTTGTGTTCCACATACAAGATATTATGTTCCTTCTGGCCACTATGTTTTCAAAATATGACCTTGAACTTTATATATGCCTCTTATGCATCCAAAGGCCTAAGATGGTAGTTAAATCCTGAGGCGGATATTTTATTGTTACTTACATCTCCAAAATACTTAGACAATGTATTTAAAGAGAAATGCTTCCTGGAACAGCAGGACCTGGTGTTTAATCATTGCTCACCCTGGTAAACCTCATTTCAGACTACCATCTGTGTGGGGAGTAATGATTTGACATATGAAATAGAATCTATATTTTTGATCTATATGAAGTGCAAATCTCTTCCAAAACTGATATATCAGTTTTCCTCTGCAGAGCTAAAAGTTAGAAGTTTGCAGGTCCCACCAGGTACATTTGGATTCTGGGTTTCAGCAAGAACCAGACTTGACTTAATTTTGCTTACAAAGGCCCACTCTGGCTCTTGTCAGGGGAACACATAAGAAGAGGAGTAAGTGAAGGGAGCAATGAGACCAAACCTCCAAGGTGTGAGAAAATCTCTTTCTGTAAAAAGACAGAAAGTACAGAGTGTACATGTGATCTAACCTGGCATGTATTTCATTGGTAATAACAACTCTACTTGCAAAGAGTCCTTAAATAAAATTAAGATGAGTTTATAATTGGCTGAAATTAATTGTGATTAATAGAGACAAAATGAAAAATTGAAATGATCTGTAACACATCCAAACATTTACTGTTTGATAGCAGAGTTTTGGATAAGTAATACAATTCAAGAATTTTAAGGGAGCCATAGCCTATTCTGAAACATTCTTGTAGGACACAGACATTTAAACAGAGACAGAATAGGGAAGCGTATGCATAGACCACAATATCAAGAAACACCGCTCTGGACTCTGAGCACAGAGGCCTCTGAGGAATTAGGACATTCTAACAAAGTGATCCTGTCACTGGAGCCTTCAACCCTGTGAGAAGGAAACTCTACTTTGTATCCATCTAATCTGTGGTATTCCCTAGTTTCTTTATTTATTTTTCTTGTTTTGTTGTTGTTGTTGTTGTTGTTGTTGCTGTTTTTGTTACTGTTGTTGTTGTTGGTGGTGGTGGTGGTGGTGGTAGTTGTGGTTTGGTTTGGTTTTGGCAGCCAAAGGAAACTAAATCAGAAAAGAGTATGGGCATGAAGAGTACAAATTAATAACAGCAGGGAGACATTATGTTTGAAATGCATTTAGAAGTCAAAGGACAGAGGAATTTCATAGCCCTAGTTCATAAAGTACTGACTGTGTGGTACTCACTGCCTCAATCCCAGTCATCCTGTCTCAGTTTTCTCTCTTAGATTTCTCTAGATTATATTTTTATTACTTACCTCCAATGTGTTCATAGTTCATATTTCTTATTTCATGATACATTAAACACTGCACTCATCCTTTAGAGTGGATACAAAGCCTTAATTTTACATCATCTGTAATAACTCAAACCCTCTAGGCAAGAAAATGGAACCCCATAACACAGCCACAAAATCATCAACCTAAAATTTGTCCTACCTGAAAGATATGCCAGGGTAAAAGTGGCACAGATGTTGTTGGACTGGCCAACCAATGGCTGATACAACCTAAGACCCATACCCCTAGAGAAATCCTATGCCTGGCAATGTCTGCTGGCCCAGGAACCAGGGGCAAAGAAGCCTAAAGACCTATGATAGTACAAAGTGATATTGGCAAAAAATATGTAATAATGAAATGATTTCTAAGAATATTCTGCTATACTCATAGATAGAACCCTAGAATACTAGCCAATAAAGAAGCTTCATCCAGCAAAATATGAGAGCAGTACAATGACCCACAAGCAAACATTATTCATGGATCACAGAATCCAGAAGATGCAAAGGGATAATTGAAGTAGGCAGGAGGCTCAAGAACCTCAAGAAAATGCCCTACAGAATCAATTACCCAGGGCTCAGAGAGGCACACAGAGACTGACACAATAACCTCAGACATGGCATTGGTCTACACTAAACCTTCAGTATACATACTAAGGATGTTTAGCATGTAGGTTTTGTGGGACTTCTAAGAGTGTGATAGAAGAGTTTCTTGACTCTATTGCCTGCTGTGAGACCATTTTATTCCTACTGGGTTCCCCCATTCAGCCTTGATATGAGAGTTTGGTCCTGGTCTTACTGCAACTTCCTCTTTCTTGTTTGGTGGATATCACTGGAAGCTCTGTACTATTCTAAATATTAATAAGAAATGTAGTGATTCTGAATTAAAGAGAGTGAGGGGATGTAGAGCCCTGGGAGAAGAGGACAGAGTAGAGCTTGTGGTCTAGATGTATTTTATGAGAAAAAAAAGTAGAGAAAAAGAAAGGGGAATAAAAGAAGGAAGTTGAATGCTGACTGCACTTAGAACCTGAACTTATTTCATATTTCCAGCCTAGTCTCCATAGGGATTTATCAAAAATGGAACTAATTGAAAATAATGTAATCTGTTTAGAGGAAGGGTAAGTGTTTAAGAGCATTGACTGTACTTCCAGAGGTCCTGCCTTTGAATCCCAGCAACCACATGCTGCATTAAAAACCATCAGCAATGAGAATCAATTCCCTCTTATGGGATATATATATATATATATATATATATATATATATATATATATATTTCTAATATTTAGGATAATATATATATATATATATACATATATGTAAGAAAATTATATTATCACCAAAATCAATTAACCTATACCAGAGAATGACATCAGAAAAAGAATAGCTGTTGAAAATCCTCCGTACAAATGGTCAGGACTTTTTCTCTCTTTTAAATGCATTTATTTTAAGTAAGAGAGACATGGAGAGAGTCCTAGTAATTAAAAGGTGGAATTCAAGAACAGTTTATTCGGATTTAAATCAATAAAACTAAGTTGAAAAGAAAACATTTATTATTTATATAGCAATTGGATAATTGAATACTGACTAGATTTTAGTAATATTAAGAAAATGTAAACATACACTTTAAATCCAAAAAAGGGGAACAAAATACAACATGGGAGTAGAAAAGTACAAAACAGATGAACTGGGGAATGTTGTAGATGTTCATGTTTTGAATTCCCTCACTATACAATCCCCCCAGTTTCCTCTAAATTAGAAAATATCTCCAAAAGAGAGCTGAAATTACATATTACAACATGAACTGTACAAGTACGAGTACAAGTATGAGTACAAGGAAGAATCATTGGGTATCAGGGGCATAAAGTGTTTTCATTTGCTATTTGTTATGTGGGAAATAATGACAGAAACATTTGCGAGTGTTCATGATGTATTTTGCTAGGTGTTGTTTTCTTGTCACCACTGCTCTCAAATTCACTCCCCTCCCTTACTAAGAAACACAGACAACACTCAGAAATTGCATGCTAAAATTTTTATTGGAGTAGTGTAGACAGTCACCAGTGATTCATTGAACTATACATCTGAAGGACATAATCTTCTCAGGTACTCCCTGAAAGAGAAAAGGAAGGAGGATAGTTATGGAAAAATTGGGACATGCTGGAGGTTCCTTTACTGCTATTGGCACCCCTGAAGTGAGCAGTGGAAGCCCAAACCCTCTTCTTCTTCCATCTCCTACACCTCAGTCCCTCACCCTTTTCTTAGGTTTACACTTGTCAGAAACAGAGAAGAAAATGGAACCAAGCTATATCTTACAAAATGAATGTAAGTGAGCGTCTTTGACTGTTTGTATTGGTTCTTATAGAAAAGATTCCAGGATATATTTCCAAAGTTTTTCAGCGATAGGTGCCCTGTCTGATTGAAGAACTAAAACTAACCTAAATATTTATTAATAGAACAAGCTGTAGACAGATCTTGACAGACCATGCAAATTAATAGTATACAACAAAAAATCCTGAGTACATAGATAGCAAAATAAAACCAAGCACAGCATGCTGTGGGGAGATCCACAGACTTTATGAAGCAATGAAGTTTTCTAAGAAATGTGGTTTGGAAATGAATAGCCTAATGATCTGCATAGAATATCATTTATGTAAAGCTCAATTTTATACAATATTTACCTGCACATACATACTAAAATTTCTAAAGGGCTTGCCAGAGAATTAAAATTAATGGCTTTCAAGGACAAAAATTAGAACATAATATAATATGTAACTATGCTATCCAGCCATGTGTACTCCTAGGAAGTAGATTCTAACTGATTTGAGCATACATAAGTTTAGAAGAACATATTGAAATTCTGATCAAGGTTAAAGGTGTCTAAAGGTATCACTTGGAGACAATGAATATAAACCTCCCTGTGTGAATGGGATGCAGATTGTACACACTTAAGTTTGAGAGGCCAGTGAGGGTGAGTTCAAAGGACATAGGATCAAAGAACGATTGCTTCTGTATTTCTATAAGCCAAACAATTCAAAGGGAAATCATTGTTATAAAATAATTAAAATAAATAAGTTTAATAATAAAGGCTCAATGGAGCATAAAGGAGCTTTGGTGCTATGAGCCTCAAAGGCCCAAGTCCATTGGAGATCTTGTACAAGGTCACCTTAGACCATCAAAGATGTATCACCCTGTACTGTCTGAATGCTAAGATTTGAAATGAGGGACAGGGTAATGCTGTGTCCGTTTCCTGCCAGTTAGCAAATTTTCACACTATGGTTTGACAAATACAGAGGGAGGGTTTTTCTAATTACCAAATTTGACTCATTCATCTTACCTAATTTATTGGAATAGACCCCCATCAGGGAATATGCCTTCGGGGAAAAGATGGTCGGGAAAAGATGGTATTTTGAGGGGGAATACTATTGGGTTCCTTCTCCCAGGTCTATAATATTCATATATTCTCTGAGTCTTAAGATGATTTTTATTTGGATTTATTGATTGGGGTGGTCTTTATGAGTTTTTAGGAGGAGAGAGAAGTGGCTTTTCAACCGCTTCTACATTTTCTTCCCCAAGTTGATTTTCATTTTCTTTCCCAGCAGATTCAGAATTCTCTTGGTTCTCTGCCTGTACTGATTCCTGGGGTTGCTGTTCCTGTTCATTCACAGAATTGGCAGAAGGATCCTCATTTGCTAATGGTAATGATTCACCCTCTTGGTCATTCCCTGTATTGGCATCAGCAGAAGAAGTTTCTGAATCTGAGTTCTGGGTTTGTTGCACACCATCTGCATAGAAAGGGCCAAAAGATATGAGCACATTGATAAAAGACTTTACTCTGTTTTATTTTCCTGATCTGATCACATAGTCCTTTCTCTCAGAACCAAGTTGTATTTCAGGTCACAATATAAAATCTCTGCTTATATAAAGAGCTTTAGTTAAAATTTGCAATCCCTACAATGAGATATAAGTTAGCTGTTCAATACCTGTACTCTTCAATATGGAAAAAGACTAAAAATAATCATATGCAACAAATACACTGAATGCCTGCAGACAATTAACTTCTCTTTTTTCTTTAATCAAAGACAATTACGAAGTAACAGGAAGGCAAAGGGAAAACAGTGAAAGCCAACAACTCCATCTTGTTCAAGAGGCTCTATTATTACATATAGGAACACCAAGGAAAAATGAAACTATGAATTCTCTCACAATCATGGAAATCAGCCTAAAGGCACTTTTGTTTTCAGCCTCATCTCACAGTGGTGATTTGCAGTGGGAAGCAAACTAATCGCTTCTGCAGTAATGGAAGTTCATTCAGTTGTTTGATCTCAATAACATCTCCATAATCAAGTTGGAGAATATTTATTTATATGCATAGAGAAAGTAATATTTACTCATGTATAAGACACATATATGATGTGACAACACACCGAAACACAGACGGTTAAACAACATGCAAGGATGATGGATTGGGATTTACCTGGTTCATTATCAGCAGTGTTGACCTCTAGAGATAAAAAATACAAACAAAAGAGAAACTTCAGATCACAATCTTTCAGAACTTACCGAGGTCTTATAACAAACGACTTCCAGAGTCGCACTTCTAAGATAGACTAAGCTCAACAGTTCCTATCTGAGATGCTTCTGGAACAGTACAGGAGTGCAAGAGCATGTGAGATTTCTCTGCTCTTATCCTCCAGAACAAAACACAAAGATCTTTGTAATTCTCCCAGGATAACTACAATCAAAGTGCCCCCTATTAGAAATTATACTACATTTTTGAAATTATGTTGCATAATTCAGCTTGAAAATATGCCTCACTCATTTGTTTCTTCAACATTCCTTAGTACGGTCAGGAGACACATCCCTGAGTACCCATCTTAAAATGCTACATGATCTGCCTACCATTCTGGAGGTGTGGTGAGTACAATATAGAGAGCTGGCTCTGATGATTATATGTGAGTATCTATAGAATTTAATTTATTCTATATTTTTATACATGAATTAATTCAAATGTGTTTGTCTTAATTATGCTACTGATAACCACTATGCAACAAAGGTGGTTGCTCCCAATATTCGCTCTGACTATGAAAACATGCTCTTAAATCTGTCCTGTTTTCCATGTTTCATTACATTCTTCATAGAGCTTTCCTAAACACAAAATGGACCATCATATTCCTCTCTTCAAGAATTTTATGGATTTCAGATAGAATATAAAGTAAAAAGACCATGTTACATGCTAAAAACATGACTATTCCAACCTTTATGACAGAAATCCTATAATCCTGTTTTCTGCTCACCCTTGTCTGTCATTTCTCCCTGCCTTTCACCTCACTTTCTCTTGAATGTCTCCCTATCCCACCCTGTCATCAGTGGTACTTTCAACTGGGCTCTGAGCTGAGCTTAAGGCCAGCAAGGTTGCTGTGAGCAGGACCACAAGCATCTTGGAGGAGTCTCTGGACTTTCTCCCAACTGTGTGCTGAGACATGCATGGCCATAATCTTTATAAAAGGAAGACAAACAATTTTACCTTTGAGCATCAACTGGGTGACCTTGCTCCATTATTTCTCTTTGGACTTTAGCCCAGCAGGGTGAAATGTGAGAGATTTTCAATGTGCCTTATCTACAGGAACAACAACAGATGTGGTGATGAAATAAAAGGATAATTGTCTCTTTACAAACAGGTATTATTCCATTGTTTGTATGTACCACATTCTCAATCCACTCAGGAGACCTTTAGGTTCTTTTCCTTCCTAGATACTGTGACTAGAGTGACATGAGCAAGTACTGAAGAGTAGCATATGAATCCTTTGGCATATGCCAAGGAGTGGTGAGTCTGGGTTGTGTGGTAAATTTTGTTTTAGGTTTTCAACATTCCTGATCCCCAATTCCATACTGGTTGCCTAGTCCTTTCCCACAAAAAAATGAATGGAGGTTCACATTTTATACATTTTCTGCAGGTTATGTTTTCTGCTCTTTTCTTGATCTTCACCATTCTGACAGGAGTAACATGAAATCTCAATATACTATTAATTGATATTCTCTACATTCTAAGAATTTTGAACACTTCCTTCAATGTTTGTTTTCCATTTTTATTTTGTCTTTTTGAGTCTTCTCTATAGAACCTTTGTCAGTTTTCATTTGAGCCATTTGCTTTCTGGGTTGTTTTTTTGTTTTGACTTTGCTGTGTATTCTGGATATTAATCTATTTTCAGAAGTATAACTGGCTAGGATTTTCTCTCACTCTGTGGGCTGTATCTTTGCTTGACTGTTTCATTAGCTGCACAGATATTTTGTTTTATGCAATCCTGTTCATCAAATATTAGCCTTAAGTATTTTCTGAATGAAATCTTATTCATAAAATGCTTCTCTACACTTGGATCTTCACTCAGCTCTGCCTGTTTTAATCTAAAAGTTTCAGGCCTTTAGGTTTCAAAATATGATATTTCACACATTTGCATTTAATTTTATGCATAGATTGGTAAATATGGGTATCATTTTTCTATATGTGAACATTCAGTTTTTCTAGGATCATTTTGGGGGGTGCTGCCTTTCTTGCATTGTGAATTTTCAGCAACTTTATCAACTATCACATGAATCTGGCTATGCATATGCACATGTTGGATTCATTTTTCATTACATTGATCCAAGTATCTGTTTTTGCTGTTACCATAGTTTTTTAATACTATAATTATGTAGCCTGGCTTGAAATCTGATATTGTAAACCTCCCAAAATTATTTATTTCTTAGAATAGCTTTAATGATCCAGAGGGATTTGTGTTCATATCTGAACTTTGTGATGCTAGAAAACTTCTGTGAGGTACCCCAAGTATATATTGCTTAGAATCATGTTGAATCTATAAATATTGTTAGGATGCATATGGCACAATGTTAATTAGACCAACCTAGGACCATGGGAGTTCTTTGGTCCTCTGGTGCCTTTCTACATATCTTATCTTCAGGGATTTGTAGCTTTCAGTGTAGGAAGGTTTCACATCTTTGGTTAGGTTTCCTTATAAATAGATTTTTATGCTGCTAGCAATGCAAATATTTTCATGTTTTCTTTCTCAGTATATTTGTAATTGATATTTGGAAAGGTTACAGTTTCATCTTCCTAGGTCGATCATATCTTCTGCCACTTTGATGAAAGCATTGATCCTTTCTCAAAGATTCTGTAGGTAAACAAATGGACCTAGAAAATGTTACTGTGAGTGCTGTCACTCAGGTACAGTAAGAAAAATGCTCCATGTTCTACTTTGTCTATGGTTCATAGTTGTAAATCTTTAGAATTGAATTTATAATATGGATTAGCTAGGGAAGTAAAAAAGACCAACCATGTGAAGGAAGAAAAGAAGCTCTAGAGAAAACCATGGTAAAATAAAGACACTATGAGGAAACATGGGGAAAATGAAAAGAAATTAACTGATAAAGAGTGACATACAGAAGTAGAGGAAAGAAAGAAAGGTAAATAACACTATATATGTTTTAGAAATAATAGGGAGACATCTGTTTTATTTTTACTTGAAACATTTAGAATATATAAATATGTACGTATCCAAAAGGTTCAGGTGTACTTTAAATGAAATACAGTACATGGCTGATAATGCTTCCCACAAGCAGCATAGGCTACCAAACCAAATCAACAGAATTGGATATGAGAACATTCCCATAGATTGATTGGTCGAAGATGGAACAAAAAATATCAGTTTTGTCATTGTCTCTGGTTATATCCTAGAGCTTCAATGTAAGACCTTGTTAAGGATGACACTACATGCTTTGAACATATGACATGCAAGAATAAAGCTGGTACTATCCTAAAAACCTCTAGCCTGAAAAGTGTCTGCTAGAACATCCCAAAGTTTCTGAGAAGCATGATAAATAAGAAAGGCTGTCGACAGTCTCCATAAAGAAAACTAGTTAGTCTCACTTTCCTAAAGCAGTATAGCCTCTAACTACATTGTAAATTTGCATACATTCCGCATGCTATAATGAGTGTATATTCTGAAGGTAAGATGCTAGCACTTGACAAATTTACTTGTTTTAAGTTTATAGCTCTCTCTACACGTAATGGCTTTTAGGGAGAAAGAGAAGGGGCTTATTGCTGGGAGTTTCTCTTATTGAATGCAAGGAAACTGTATTGTTTCTCCAGATACTAAATTGACAGAAGGAATGGCCTGAGTCATCTTCATTTGGAGGCTTAGAAAGTCTTCAATGGGAAACAGAGAGAGAAACAACATAACAAAGAATCAGGCTCTGTAGTCCTGAAAGCAGAAGTCCTGTAGGAAGCCAGTCTTGACTTTGCCATGTGTCCTACAACATAATGCTAGCTTCTGCTAAATGTCATTTGACTCATCCATTACTTGACTTCCTTCAGTGTCAACAATGAGTGAAGAGTGTAATGTATCATGAAAGAAAAATATCACCTCTGATCTCAATGGAAACAGAAATCAGATTATAGAAGAGTTGATAAGGAAAAGTATTAGTGAGGAAAGGGGATGAGGAATGGGCAGGTATCAGGCTGGAGTTCTACACATCTTAGACATTTCTTCTTCCTTAAAATTATAATATTTAATGCAATTGTTTATTATGAAATGTATATGTTTACTGTTCAGGAAGCCCATACATGTATTAATGGAGACTGACTGAACCTACCCTCCTTTCCCTCCTCCATTTCCTTACTATCCACCCAACTGGGGATGCTTTCCTAACTGTGAGTGTTCTTTCTTTGAACGTCACTGAGTCCACCTGCATGAGCACTGCTGTGAAGTTAGATTATTTAGCTTAGACTGATGATGTCCATTTCTAACCATTTTCCTGAAAAGAACATAATTTGATTCTCTTTTCTTATGCTATTTACTTAGTATTTTTAATTCATAAATATATAATGGCTTTTCTTGTGATATAATCATGCAAACCCATCACTGTACTTTTCTCATGTGAATCTCTGACACTACTTTTCTCCATTCTTTCTTTTTTTTTTCGTTTATTGGATATTTTCTTTATTCACATTTCAAATGTTAACCCCTCTCCACAGTCTATCCTCCAGAAAACTCCTATGCCCTCCCCCTCCTCCTGCTCTTTCCAATTAATATCAACATTCCCTTGCTTATGCTTACAGACTCTCTCTCTTTCTCTCTCTTTTCTCCTTGCATGTTTGTGTGTGTACATTTGTGTATGTGTACATGTAAGCTTTTGTGTGATCAAGCCATATTTGTGTTGCCCAAATGTTCTTGGATCTCTAACCATAATTTGCCCCCACTGATTTGTGCACAATTAGGAACACCATTAATTTCTGAGAATGGTTCTTTTTGGAAGGAGACTTCTTTTCTTACCTAAAGGTACAAAGGTAGGAGAGGAGGCAGGGAGAGAGAGCAGGAGGGAGGGCAAGAGAAAGGAAGGGGGAAGGAGGGAGGGAGTAAACAAGTGAAAGAGAGAGTGGGAATCTTCCATCTTTATAAAGTCTGGAAATGTTCACAGGAACTGATTGCCTCATGTTAATTTGCATAATGCTGCAATATTGCACTGCCTCAACTGTGCTATTATTCTTCTACTCAGAATCAAATTTCAGAGTGAAATTCTCACTTCCTAAATAATTGCACAGGGCCTTTAAAATTCTTGTTAAAATTACTTCTCTGAAGAACTGAATCTCCTGCTGCCTGCTGAAGACCCTCCCTGAGGATGATTGCACACCATAATGCTGGGGCCATCTTTCCCAGAAGTACTGGGTTTTCAAGGGGTCATTACTGTCCCATGTGGTTTCCATATTTTAAGAATCCACAGAGCTAATGAGAATTGAGAAAAAAAAAGCCCACAACAGATAAAAAAAAATCTATTGTATAAAACAATCATATACAAATGAACTGAATCTTTACAGGAATGTATCCAGGAATTCGGAACACATTAAAATGTGAATGTTGCCATTCAGACCCATGCATAGCCTTGTCTGAGGGGAGAAAGGCTCTGAAAAAGATTGCCTTCTATATCTCACTAAATGAAAGTGCTCTCACCTTGCTCAGTAATCTGTAATCTGAAAGTTGACATCACGCTTTTTAATAGCTGCATAATATAAAATTGTGTTAATTCACCACACGTTCTTTATTCATTTTCAGCTTATTTTAATTTCTGGATATTATATATTATGGTTCTACAAACACAGTTGATCTAGTGTCCTTTGGCATGGTCAAGCATCTGTTTATTTTGCCCAGAAGTAGTATAGCTAGCTCATGAGGTAGAACTCCAAATTTTATGAGAAATTCCAAATTGTTTTTCAAAATCATTGCAAAAGTTTGCACTCCCACCAACAATTGAGGAGTATTATCCTTGTTTCACATTCTTCCCATCATGAGCTCTCACCTGAGTTTTGATCCTAGTAAATCTGATAAGTATAGGATGAAATTTCAGAGTTGTTTTTATTTGTATTTCACTGATATTTCATCCTTGGTCAAGGATAGTGATAATTTGTTTCATTTAAGAGCTTCTCAGCAATTAGATATTCCACTATCAAGGATTTTTTGTTTAGACCTGTATCCCATTTTTCAATGGGTTTGCTGATGTCTACATTCACTTAATGTTCTTTTATATTGATTACATTATTTATTTACATCTCAAATTGCCACGCACACTCGTCTACGCCAATCATGTCTGCAGTATCGGGCTTAAAAACCTGATCAAGGGCAAGAGACAATAAGGACCCAAAGGGGTACCCGTGCCTCCTGGCTATTCAGGGTAGCTGCTGGCATCTCCTAACATAGACACGTTCCAGATCAGTCTTTCCAATCGTCAGCACACCCTCATATTTAAGCATAAAGGTACCCCAAGAAATGATTCACTTATGGCTAAGATTGGGCATTGTTTCCTGGCCAGCCTGATGTTTCCAATATATCCTAATTTAATTCCAAGCTATCCTTAGCTTGGAATTTCTCTCAAGGAATCTGCCTGTCAGACAGGTTCTGCCCTTAGTGTTAGCAACAGAGGGCAAGCTCATTCCACATTCCTTAGGGCAGTTTCACAATAGTCAGAACTGTTTCACATACTAGAAACTCAAGGCCATTAGCTAGAACGCTTAGGTCAGAACTTTCAGGTGCATGCCTCCAGCCAGGGAAACCCAGAGAATTAACAGGAAATGCCAGATCAGACTATCCAAGTCTTACCTCCAGCAGAATCAGGGAATTAGCATAGGAATACCAAATTAGCCCTAGCTGGGAGGGCACCACCGCCCTTCAGTCCTGCTTCTTACCTGGCTGCCTGACTCTACTGACCTTGAGGTGATGGTCACTTGCCTACGGGACTCCAGTCTTGTCCTCTGATCCTACTGACCTTGTTGTAACCCCTGCCCGCCTACGTGACTCTTGTCATATGCCCTGCTTGATGTATGCTATAAAAACCTAAATTTCACCTTGCACAAATACATTCAGATTTACACACCCTTGTGTCGGCTCTGTTTGTCACTCTTCGCCTATGCCTCGTCGACCTGACTAGGACCCAGTTTCTCCCGAGGGTTGAGGGAGGCCCAGATCAGCCGGCCTGAGGCATCAAATGATATCCCCTTTCTAAGTTTCCCCTCTGTAAACCTTACCCCATCCTACTTCCCCCTATTTCTATGAAGGTGCTCCCAAACCTACCCACTACTGCCTAACCAAACTAGCATTCCCATGCAATGGGGTATCAAACCTTCACAAGTCCAAGGGTCTCCCTTCTCATTGATGCCAGATAAGACCATCCTCTGTTATATATGTAGCTGGAGCCATGGGGGATCTGGCTCTTTGGTTGGTGGTTTAGTCCCTAGGAGCTCTGGGGGATCTGGTTCATTGATATTTCTTTTCTTTCTATGGGGTTTTAAACCCCTTCAGCTTCTTCAGTCCTTCCCCTAACTTCTCACTAGAGTCCCCAGGCTAAGTCCAATGGTTGGCTGCAAGCATCCACCTCTGTATTTGTCAGACTTTGGCAGAGCCTCTCAGGAGACAGCTATATCAGGCTCCTTTCACCAAGCACATCTTTTCTTCAGCAATAGTGTCTGCGTTTGGTATCTGAGCAAGGGATGGATCCTGAGGTGGGGCAGTCTCTGGATGGCTTTTTCTTCAGTCTCTGCTCCACTCTTTCTCCCTGTATTTCCTTTAGACAGGAGCAATTCTGGGTTTAAATTTTTCAGATGGGTGGGTGACCCCATCCCTCAGCCGGAGTCTGTGTTTAACCTCTCTATATGGTCTCTACAGGATCTCTCTCCTTTGTTGAGTAATGCCATCGCTGTTAAGTTCTTGGAGAGTCTTTCCTGGAAATTGAGACTTTCTGAAAACTACCCCCAATTCTGAATCCCCAGTGGCTACACATCTCTATTCAGTTTCCTTGCTCTCTCTATTTCTACCCTGTCAACGCCCATACCTGATCTTTTCTTTTCCTCCCCATCCTCTCTTCCTCACCACCCTCTTCCTCCAAAAATACTTGGCCACCTTCCAAGTAGAACTGATGCATCCATATATTGGTCTTTCCTATTATTGAGTTTATATGGTCTGTAAATTGAATTGCAGGTATTCCTAGCTTTTTGCCTAGTATCCACTTATCAGTGAGTACATATACTGTGTGCTCTTTTGTTATTGGGTTTTCTCAGTCAGGATGATATATTCTAGTTCCATCCATTTTCCAGTGAATTTCATGTAGTCATTGATTTAATAGCTGAGTAGTATTCCATTGTGTAAAATGTACCTCGTTTTCTATATCCATTCCTCAATTGAAGGACATCTGAGTTCTTTCCAGTTTCTGGCTATAATAAAAAAGCAGTTATGAACATAGTGGAGCATGTGTCCTTGTTATATGTTAGAGCATTTTTAGGGTATATTCCCAGGAGTGATATAACTGGGTTGTCAATTAGTACTATGTCCAATTTTCTGAGAAACCATGAGATTCATTTTCAGAGTGGTTGTACCAGCTTGCACTCACTCCAGTAATGGAGGAGTGTTTCTCTTTCTCCACTAAATTGCCATTATGTATTATCACTTCTGGTTTTGAAGTTAGCCACTCTGATTGGTGTAAGAAGAAATGTCAAGGTGGTTTTGTTTTCCTTTTTCCTGATGACTAAGGATGTTGAACATTTCATCACATGCTTCTCATTCTTTTAG
Source organism: Montemys delectorum (assembly GCA_019843815.1). Taxonomy (NCBI): domain Eukaryota; kingdom Metazoa; phylum Chordata; class Mammalia; order Rodentia; family Muridae; genus Montemys; species Montemys delectorum. The sequence goes on along the minus strand of JADRCD010147021.1, from coordinate 11,056 downwards.
GATTCCTCTGTTGAAAATTCTCTATTTGGTTCTGTACTGTATTTTTAATTTTGATTTCTTTCTTTTTAGGTTTCTTGGGATTTTTTGTTTGTTTTTGTTTTTTGTTGTTGTAGACTACCTTCTTGAGTTCTTTATATGTTTTGAATATTAGCTCTCTCAGAAATAGGGTTCTGAAGATATTTTCCCAATTTTGGGGGCACCAACCCACCCACAAAATATTCTACCCCAAGTTTATTCTGCCTAAAATAAAATGTAGGTATTGTGGATGGAGCAGAAGGAATGGTCAAACCCATAAAGTGACAGTTCTTAACACTATTAATGATATTCAGTTATGTTTGCAGACAGAAGCAGGTTGTCCTTTGAGGGGCTTCAGGCAACAACAGACTCAGACAAATACAGACATTCTCAACCAAAGAGTGGTTGGAAAGTGGGAACTCTAAAGAAAGAACAGGAGAAATGATCATGGGCACAGAAGGAGATAATTACTAGACAGGAAGATGAACAGATCCAAGTAGCATAGACCATTGGTGCTATGAGAATCCAATCTAAGCAAAGACTGTATAGAAGCTGGACCTAGGCCTTCACCTGGTATATCTAACAGATCCACATCTTGGTCTTCAACTAGAACAGTATTTTCCCAAAAGCTGTTGACTCTACATGGGATATGTTCTGTCTGGGCTCCCTTGTCTAGCCTCAGTGGGATAGAAAGAACTTAATTTTGCAAAGAATTGAAGTGCCAGAGTGGAGGATAACCATAGATGCCTTCACCCACTAGATGAGAAAGTGATGGGGGCATATGGAGAGGATTGTGGGAGGAGGTCACCAGGAGGGGAGAGCACCTGGGATATAAAATTAATAAGTTAAAAAAATAAAGTAAGTTAAAAAAAGAGAGAGATGATTTTTAGGTCTCTAGCTAGGACTCATTCTAGTTTAAAAGAAGTGGAAAGATGCAAATGTAAGAGAGTTGCAAATGCTAAGCAATTCTCAAATTTCTTTATTCATCTGGAGTTACTTATGTGTCCAGCACCTGTTTGAAATTTCTGTTCCATTTTATTGCATTCAAAATAAGTGCACAATAATTCCTAAATATTAATTAAAATAGTGTTTAAAAGTCAATACTAAATTATCCAATGCCTTCCTAAATAAAAAGTATTATTTTAAGGTTAGATTTATAGGTCTGACTCTAACTCAATTACATTGTGTTTACATATCTTAATTGCTGAGGCTCTTTATTCATTTCTCTTTACTTGCAGTTAATGCACTGAAAGAGAGCACAATCCTTCACTATTCAGCCTGAAGAATTTCCTACACTTTAGTTTCTGCTTATGTTGTCTTTCTGGATTGTGACAGATGATTTGACTTTTGAGGGGAAACAGATACGTTAAACTGATGTGCATCCAGCTTACTTTAACATTATTTATTTTGTTTATATTTTGATAATATATTCTCCTCCCTCTTTTCCTCCCAGGCCCTCCTACTCTTCTCTTCTCCATCCATCCTCATTTTACCTTTCTCCTAAGGAAGGGGAGAGCTTCTATTGAAATCAATCTGGTGATTCCTCAGAAAAGTCGACATAGTACTACCTGAGAACCCAGCTATACCATTCCTGTGTATATACTCAAAAGATGCTCCAACGTATAACAAGGACACATGCTCCTCATGTTCATGGCAGTCTTATTCATAATACCGAGAGGCTGTAACCAAGTCACAACTGAAAATATTCCTCAATGGAAGAATGGATACAGAAAATGTAGTTCATTTATATAATAGAACACTATTCATCTGTTAAAAAAGGAAGACATCATGAATTACAGGCAAATGGATGGAACTGGAAAATATCCTCCTGAGGGAGGTAACTCAGACTCAAAAGGACATGCATAGTTCAGACTCATGGATAAGAAGATCTTAACTAAAATGTACAGAATACTCATGGTACAACTCACAAACCATGTGTAGTTTAAGAAGAAGGAAGACCCAAGTGAGAATGTTTCATTCCCATTTAAAAGAGGGAACAAAATACAAATGGGAGGCAGAAGTAGGTAAAGATCAATGTGGGGCATTGGGACAGGTTCAGGATCAGTTATTGGGGAAAGGCAGTGACAGGAGAGAATCCCAGAGGGCTAGTATAGTAAATGGAAATATGCAGGTGTAGGGAGTGGAGGGCAGGCAGACCCTCAAGAAATTTCCAGAGATCTGGGATGGGAAAGGCACTCAAGACTTAATGAAGTTAGTCAACCGACCAGCAGGTGAATGAGACAAATGTGGCAACTTACAGCCAATCACTGGACTAAGCTCAGGGACCCCTATGGAAGAGTTAGGAGAAGGACTGAAGAAGCTGAAGCAGATGGCAACTTCATATGAAGAACAATAGTATCAACTAGCATGGACCTCCCAGAGCTCCCAGAGCCTAAGTCACCAACCAAAGAGCAGACATTGACTGCTCTGTGGTCCCTTGCTCATATGTAGCAGAAGACTACCTTGCTTGGAGTCAGTGGGAGAGAATGAACCTACTCCTACAGAGACTTGAGGCCTCAGGCAAGGAGCATGCTGGGAGGGCTGAGGAGGGATTGGATGGGTTGGGGAGGCATAGTGGAGCACCCTCTCAGAGGCAAAGGGGAGGAAGAATGGGATGAAGAACACTGGAAGAGAAACAGGTAAGGGGCAACATTTGGAATGTAAATAAATAAAAGAATTTAATCAATAAATTAAAAACAAATGAAAAAGACAGGCATGGTTGTCTACCTAAGGAATGTCCCAGTACTGACTCTATTATCCTGTCCCAGTATATCTGACAGACTTAAGCAACACAGCATTGTGAAGAACTTGCTTACCCTGTCTTGGCAAAGCTGAACAGTTAATGTTCCTGCATCTGTTTATCCTTTCCTGACAGAAATTTTTCCTGAAGTTGAAGCATGAGCATTTTCTTTGCTCAGTGGCTACCTTGCCAAACTTGATGCAACTTCATATTGATGCTTATTGATGCTCAGCATCTTCTTTGAAGTGTGACAGGGGTACTGTCAGGAATAGACCTATCTAATATTCAAAAAAGACATTTTAATGATGAAGGAATTTTAAAATCCATAATCAGTGAATCTCTGAGGTTTGAAGACCAATGATCTCTCTATAGTATATCTGAATTGTCAAACATTATTATTAGATATTTTACTATCTGAATAACCTTGCAACATATTACTATAATTAACTAAACTAGTGTCTAATATAATCATGAGTTAGAATATCTGACTATTGATTTGGATTTTCCATTTATCACTAACAGTTCATATAGCACCTTTAAAAAAGAACTTGAACTTTGCCTTGTGTCTTTAGAAATTATATATCATATAAAATTAAAAACATATATGCATTATATGTTCAAAATGAACATTAAATTAATATCAATATAGAACAACTTCATATATCAAAAATTACCTTATTTCTACACCAATATACAATATACAAAATTCTGTACCAAATGTTTAAAATACAACCTCAATTTTGCATAAAAATACAAAGATATCAAAAAATGTAAGAATATAACTATGAAATACTTTTCCTAATATTCTTGCAGTATTTCTATATCCTCCTTTTCTTTAAAAGTCACTTCCTATTGGCTAATAAAGAAAGAAGAACAGAGCAAGGGAAAGGAAAGAGAAAAGAAATACCTAAATCAAACTTCTTTATTTTGTCTCTTCCATGTACAAGACACAAATTGTTTGTGACCAGCCCCTATGAGAAGACTGCAAACATTCAACACTCATTGAATAACCCAAAATCAACCATTCCACCTCTTAGGTATGGACATAGATTTCTTAAGATTTATGCTGAACACATAGAATTTGTCTTTGGAGGCCGAGGAGTTTAGAAAGATATTTAGTGTAAATATATACAGTTTTGCTTTTCCAGTTATACTCATGGGATGACAACTTGTGACTAATTAGTTATTATTCAATGCCAAGACCATGACATTGTCTCATTACCTGACTAGCTCTTAACTTAGTTAACCATTTAAATTATTCTATGTCTATTCCTTGATTAGTTACCTTTCCTTAAGTTCTGGCCCACTTCTTCCTTTTTTGTCTTCTGAATTTCTCCTTCAGTATTTCTTCAAGTTCATCTACCTGCTGTTTTATGTCCATATCTTTGATCTATGTCACTTCCTGTTCTGTCCCTCAACTCATCTCTTTAGGCTCTTCCCCGTTTATCCCTCTTATCATGAACTATTCCCCAGATCCTTTCTCTTCTTGACAGTGTCCCAACTCCTATTTTTTTCTCAGCTCATTGGACATCAACATTTTTGTTGACAGGTAGCTTAGAACAGATTCTCTCTACAATTCCCTCTTTTAGTCTAACAAAAGTCTCTTTTTCTTACATCAATAAATTATGTACATAATTAATAATTATGAAAACCATCAAGTAAGAATCACATGCACAATGTCTAGTCCATTTGTATTTAGCCATTTTGGAGAAAGTACTCTTCTATCTATTCTATCATGGTGAGTTATAGTCCTTTATTTATATCATTTTGATTGTGGGATGGCAATGCCATCCCTCCCATTTTTAACATTGAAACATAAATTTGAATACTTCTTATCTGATCAGATGCTTCCTTGCTTTAGATTTTTTTCTTGTCTTCACTCATTCTCTCTTCTATGTTTATCTCAAACCTTGAGCTGCCATTTGCCTACCACTCTCCTTTTGTTTACCAATAAAGAACTTCCACTCTTCCACTTATCAACAAAGTTTTCTTTCACCAATTCTAACTCTGAGAAGTTGTCTTGAGTCCATGAAGAAGTTCCTCAGGCCATCACCATGTTGTGGAAGGCAGCAAGAGAGTAGTCAGCACAATCCCCTTCAGCTCTGCTCTCCTAAGATCTCTAATAGCCTAGCCCCTAATAGGAAACTGCTTTTGAGATGTCCTTCTCTATAGGTTCCAACTGATTATCTTTCTATTCAGCCTGGGTTCTTAAAAGCACACATTTTCCTATTCAACAGGCTCTTTTTAATAAGTGCCTTGGTATGTGTTGGCATAAAGCTTTCATAGAAAATATATTTTTGTATTGAGATAATGTATACAATGGGCAATGTACATATGTCAGTTAAAAATAATGTTATGCTCGTTGTTTGACCAGATGAAAAATGTCTTTCTGTTAAGATAGTTTTGGTTATGTAACCAAACTGAAATATGTGTCTCAATAAATGCCATATGATAAATAGCATATAATAATGTGTTCTGAGAATTCTATACCTGTACTGGCTAGTTTTGTGTGTCAACTTGACACAGGCTGGAGTTATCACAGAGAAGTGAGCTTCAGTTGGGGAAGTGCCTCCATGAGATCCAGCTGTGGGGCATTTTCTCAATTAGTGATTAAAGGGGTAGTGCCATCCCTGGGCTGGAAGTCTTGGGTTCTATAAGAGAGCAGGCTGAGCAAGCCAGGAGAAGCAAGCCAGTAAGGAACATCCCTCCATGGCCTCTGCATCAGCTCCTACTTCCTGACCTGCTTGAGTTCCAGTCCTGACTTCCTTGGTGATAAACAGCCATGTGGAAGTAAGCCAAATAAACCCTTTCCTCCCCAACTTGCTTCATGGTCATGATGTTTGTGCAGGAATAGAAACCCTGACTAAGACAATACCTAACAAGATTATTTGCCATATATACCTGAAGTATTAGCTGGATATATTGTTAAGTTGCAAGTTTACAGGTGTCCTAGATTTGAGGGATCAATAACTACTTCACCTGTTTTTAGTCTTTTTGTTTCTCCCCTTCTTTTTTCTAATCAACATATTTAGGGTCTCCCTCTAATAAAATTTGTTTCTTGTTACTTTGAAAGGAATCCAAAGCCTCTTCTTCTTTCCTACTGACTCAAACTCAAAGCCTCTCACTCAACATCATGTTCATTTTATCCAGCAGATTGTAGGATTTATAACTATACACAGATCCAATCAAGCAGCCCTATTTCTACAGAGGACTTCTCCATTTTGATCTCTCTCCAAGAAGATGGGCACTACCATTACCATTGAATACAGAACTATATTCATGCTGATAAATCAAAATAAGACTGTATGGAGTCCAAATATTTCCCTCTATTAATGTGCATGTATGTGTATATATATGTATACACACACACACACACACACACACACACACACACACATATATATATA
>JADRCD010147020.1:7559-22522 GCA_019843815.1 Montemys delectorum | reverse complement strand
CATATATCCTACTACTTCACTTTCTTATTCTACATCTTAATAATACATAAAAAGTTATATGTATGTGTCTGAGACAAGTATGTGTCTGTACAACTCACAAACAATAAAATTGGAAGATTCTCATTCCACACACAGAATATGTCCAAATGTAGAAGGGCAGTAACTCAAAGAAATACAGTAACATCAGGAGGGTTGCCAATTATGCTTTAGGACATTGTATGAACTCTATGCCTCTGCTATAGTTTCTACTTTGGGTTTCTAAGCCATAAAATGAAGTTGAGTTAGCTATTTAATACCTTACATCTTCACATTGAAACCAGAAGAGAAGTGAATACAAAGATGGTTTTTTCAAATGTATAAAATTTCTGGAGACAATCTTTTATATCAGTTTAAATCAAAGAAAATTACCTAGTAAATGGGGAGACAAAGAGAAAATGGGGAAAGCCAAGCACTTCTCCATCTTGTCATGAAGCTGTGCAATTATAGATAGGAACAATAAGGAAGAAGTAAACCATGAAAACTGACACTACCATAGTATTCAGCATTAAGACACTTGGTTTCTGCAGCACCTCACAATGTTCATTTCTGGATGTGGACAAATTTCTTCTACTGGTATGGAAGCTTGCTCTCTTCTTCATTAAGTTTGCTAATTGAATCATGGTCACCAGCATCAAGGTTGGGGGATATTTATTTATGCATTTAGAGAAAGTATATTTGTGGGGCCTGTGACTGTGTACTGAGGCCTGGGGCTTTCTCTCTGACACAGATACCTGAGTCTCTCTGCTGCTGGGGCCTGGAGATGCATGGCCCATTAGTTAGTTAAAAGGAGGCAATGCATGAGTGAGATATTTTAGTATAGGAAAGAGAAAATAGACTGGTCAAGTAGAGAGAAAGATAGGAGAGGAAGGAAAGGAGAAGAGAAGGAAAGAGAGAGAAAGGAAAGAAAGAAAGCAAGAGAGCAAGAAGGCAGAACAAAGAGCAAGAGATAGAGGAAGAATGCAGGAAGGCAAAAGAGCAAGAGAGAGGGGAGTGGGTGAACCACCCCTTAAATTTTGTGAGGCATGGCTATTTGTCTGTGAGACAGGTCATGCCTGGCTATGGTCAGATGACTGGGGTAGGGTCTAGCTAGGATACTGGAAGCTTGGGGCATTGTCTACCTGATAGAGCACACATCTCCTGGGGGGCAGCTGTGAGAGGTTATGACTGAAACCTGAGCCAAAGTCCCAAGAGTTACAGCTGAACTTCTGTCTCTTGTGAATAGATATTGCCCACTGGGTGCTCCGGGGTTCTATGCCTATTACTCAACTGGGCCTAAGTCATCTGAACAGACTACTGCCCTAAATATATTCAATTCTTCAAAGACAAAAAATATGATTTGGTGACACAGTAAAACAGACAAATACCATGCATTGATAATGGTAAGGCTTTATGTGCTACAGCAATGGAAGTTGTATCATTGGTGACCTCTAGAAATTAAGTGTGGGATGTAGGAAAATTTTATTTCACAATCTTTAAGAGTTTACAGATATCTCCTATATCTTAAGTCGATATTGTCATATCTGATAGGTCTCATCTTCATTTAAGGTTACCAAAGGCAAGGGTAATACCTTATAGTGTTTTGGGGGTGTCCTGTACTAAGGAAGTTATGGGGAGTTTCCCAAACTTGGCACCAATTTATTTGTTAGATATTCTATGCCTCTTAGGGGAGCTAGAAGGTTAATATCCAATATAAGCTATTACACTTGACATTTGTTTCCTTCCAGAACATGAAAGTAAGACTCTATTACAGATGTCACAATACAGTTAAGACATAGGTCTTAGGGGAATCCAGCTTGGACTATCCTGGAAACCTCTAGCTTATTATCAAACTCTCATACCATTCAAAGGTTCTTAGAATTTGCCAAGGAAGAAAAGCAGTCAACAGTCCTCCTAGTGATATACCCACTACTGCCACCTTAACAAGTATAATTTGTAGGTATTTTTTAAATACATGAAAATTTATACTGGCAGATAGTATAGCAGCTCTCCACTTTCATCCAAAATTCTTTTTTTCAGAAGACAGGGAGATTGCAGAAATATGCTAGTGACCAAAGGCCAGGGAATGACTGACCATGGGTCCCCAATCACATTTTATACTTCTGCATCACAACAGCTACATATACACTATAGATTCAGGGATTATTTCTGTCTTTATCTTTCTAATGAAATTGCTAATGTTACAGTTCCTACATTATCGTAGTTCTGAATTTTGAACACGTGATATTGTTTCCAGTGAGTCATCTTGAGATACAAAGTGTGATGACTCATTTACATAATGTTGTTTGACTGCTATGCCTAGCATTTTCTTGTTCAATTCTTACTGGATAGTCCAAATTAGTAATGATATTAGCTGACTGTATCTTATATACTCTGCAGAGATATGTACAGGGTTAAATTTAATGCAGATTGTAATAATGTGAGTGATAGAGTTAATGAATCTAGGGTCTTCTAGGTGTAAATCTTAAAAATATCTCCCTCAATCACTTTAAATTACTGAGTCTTTCACTTGCTTATGAAAGTCTAAAGGTGTAGAGATTTTACAGGGAAGCCCCTAACAACTCTGTGCCCACCAATGATGCAGACCTTAAAAATAGACAATGTTAATACTGTTTTCTCCACTCCATAATGAGTTTTTGTTCATATGATAAGATTTGAGAAATCTATCCAAGTTATAAAAAGCTTTACAGTACTCTTTAGATGTAAAGGATTTAAGGGACATAGCAAAAGTGCTTAGTCCATGCAGTTCTTTCTCTTTAATACCAGGGGGCTGTTTGGTGTCTCCATATACTAAATAGAAGTGATAATAGTTTGAGTGGTCTTCAGTAGGTGGTTAGATATGCTTTAAAGTGGGAAAGTTATAAGAAACAGATAAAGGAAGAACCAGGCCAATTTTAACACAACATGTGCTACTGTAAGTAAACATTCAAGTGAAATCTATCCTTGATCTTGGGTTACTGTGTCATGCAACAAGGGCTTAGATTCTGCCAAATGTCACTAATATTATATCATTTGCCTGTCATTCTTCAGTGTAAGCAATAACTGAAAAGAATAGTGTATCATGAAGAAAATAACACTCTGAACTCAACTGACCCAGGAAAATCAGATTGTGGAAGATGTGACAAACAAAGCTACAAGAAAGAGAGATCTCAAAGAAGAAACAAACTGGTGCCAACTTGATATTACACACCATCCACGTTATTGCTTCATTTTAATTTTATAACATTTAACACAACTATTCATTTATGCAATGTTTAGCTTTTATTTTTGAGAAGTTCATACATGCAAATTACATGGTTTAATCAAATACACTATTTTGCTTCCCTCTAAATCTTATAAAATCCACTTTACTGATATACTTTTTCTTTTTTCATTTACTCTTTTTTTAAACATACTGAGTTTGTCTGAATTCTACCAAAATAAAACTAGGTTTTTAGTATAATATGATGATGCCCTACTCTATAAAGTTTCATGAAAATAACATACATTTATTTTTTGTCTTATGTTTTTAATTAATATTTTTAATCATACAAAATAGTAAATTTCTTTGATATATTCTTCCTTATCTGTCATGTAATTCATGTAATTTTCTTATATGCATTTCTAATATGATCTTCCTTCATTCTTGCTAATCTGAGACTTTCCCTAAATGAATTTACTTCTACTTGTACAACTTTCTAAGTGTGTGTGTGTGTGTGTGTGTGTGTGTGTGTGTGTGTGTGTGTGTGTGTGCAGGAACGTGTATGTGTATGTCCACAGTCAATTTGTGCTGCCCAAATATTCTTGGATATGTAGTCTTCCAACTGAGTATGGCAACTTAACCAGTGTTGTATTCTTAAGAAGAAAAAAAAAAACCAACTGATTCTTTTCAAGAAGAATCATTGCCAATAACTCTATAGAAAAGGATAGATTTTATACACAACTCCCTTCTCCATGCTGGAATATCCCTTAGTAAGCTTCTGGTTTTCATTTGAGTGTGCTATAATGCTCTCTTCATTAGGACTTTATCAAACATTGTCAGAGATATTGTTTGTTGTTGTTTGTTGAAGTTATATCTCCAAAATCTTTAGCCAAATTATTTAAACAAGAATGTTTCACAGAGCAGCAGGAGATGGTACAATTCATTCCCTGTCGGCACAGGCTGAGCTGCTGTCTCACTGCTCACCCTGGTAAAAGTCACATCAATTTCCAACCACACTGGAAGTAATGATTTGTCCTATGGGATAGATTCTATATTTTTATACATTTGAAGATTTTGATACTCTTTTAAAACAGAGGCACAGATGGTCCTTAAATTTCATAATATAAAGCTTATTTCAGATACAATTGAAAAAGTCCAGGATTTTAAGAAAGAAAGAGACATGGTCTAAACTTTAGTTTGAAAAGACCACTCTAAATATTGTGATGGAAAGCTATAAGAAATACAACTAAAGATTTGAATGATAGAAACAATCCTAACAATAAAGTCATTTCTTTCTGTAAAATGAGGTAAAATAAATAATAAGTGAATTTACATAGGACATTGTAAAGTTAATAACAAAATTGATTTGCAGAGACAAGACCTATGGTAATATTATTTAAAAGTGATTTTATCACTCGTTGAAAAGTAATGATTAATTGGCAAAAAAATCAAAGATGATATGATCTGACCTTTTCCCAAACTATGACTATATTTTATAACAGGGCTGGAGAAAAAGTGATAAAATTCAAGACTTTTAGAGGAGGCTTAAGCTATTCTGAATGGTCCTTGTAAGCCACAAACATCTGAACACAGGTAGAATAGGGATATGTGTGCATAGAGGAAAAGAGCAAGAAACACCACATTGGACTCTAAGAACTTAGGTCTCCGAGGAAGAAGAATTTTCTTCTAAAATAATTCTGTAACTGGTGCCTACACCCATGTGAAAAGGAAACTCTGCTTTGTTTTCTTAGTCTATGGATTTGTGTATTTTTATTTATTTCATTTCATTTGTTTTGTTTTTGACAGCCATTGTAAATTGATACAAAAAAGAATGAGTGTGAAGAGTGGAAATTATTAGTTATATTTGAATAATTTTGAATTTGAAATAATTTTAGAATTCAAATGACAGTGGGAGGACTTCCACAGATCTCAATATTAACAGGTCAGCTTCATGGTAGTCATTCCTTCAACCCTACTCTTCCTAACTCAGTTTTCTCTTTAAGCTTTCCTCTAGATTCTGTTTTTATTATTTCTAATGAGTGCATAGATCATGTTTCTATTTCATGTTACATCTCTTCACTCTTTTTTAACAGTGGAAAATTCTAGAAGGACTTGATCTAAGTGACATTTGGTAGACTTACATGGTATCTTTTGTAAAACACAGAACAATAGATTGTGATGATTTCCCTCAGGACTGCCAAATCCAATATCATCCACAAAACACAAGCAAATCACCCTCACTTTCTCTGTAAGTCTTCTCTCCATCCTAATTTCTCACCTGAAGATCTACCATATTTTCCTGATCAAGGCCACTCTTCTCCAGATTCCCTTCCATGTAGCATCTTAGACTATGTGTTCTTATTCTGTCTAAGAATAAGTTCAGAAGCATGGGCAGAAAGAATGAAGTATAAGATTTCCCATAATTATGACAGAATTATCATCTTCAAAAGATATCTCTTTAGAATAAAATTATGTCCATGCCGTAGAAAAGACCATCTAGTCTTTCAAGGGCTAATCATAAGTCATAATTCTAATTTCTTCCTGTATTAGTCTCTGTATGCTTTAAGGAAGGTCCAGAACTAACCTGAATAGGAAGAGCCTAGGAATCAATCATTCATACTGAAACAGCAGGTTTTTCTTATAGGATAAATACCAACCTTGTCCTCCTCACCTACCTGTAGCCAAACCATACACATATCCCATAGCCCTGCATTATTCAAAATAGACCTGTATCTTTTTCAATATATGAAACAGAAGTTATTTATTTATAGTAACTTATTTTCATCTCTCAGGGTAAAGATAAGCAGGGAACAAATAAGTAAAACAGATTTACCAACCATTATATGAAAAATGATCAATCCAGTTACGCCAGATATATAAAGAAATATTTTAAAATTGTATTAGTACATCTCAGAAATAAGAATAATCTGTAGATATGTTGTTGAGCCCTATAGAGATTTATTTTAGAAAACTAAGCTTGGAACACCTAAGATACAATTCACAAACCACATGAAATTCAAGAAGAAGGAAGACCAAAGTGTGGATACTTTGATGCTTTTTAGAAGAGGGGACAAATTAACCATGGAAGCAGTTGCAGAGACAAACTATGGAACAGAGACTGAAGAAAGGACAATCAAGAGACTGCTCCAATTGGGAATCCTTCCCATATTCAATCACCAAACCCAGATACTATTATGGATGCCAGCAAGTGCTGGATGATAGGAGCCTTATATAGCTGTCTCTTGAGAGGTTCTGTCCGACTAATACAGAAGTAGAGGCTCACAGGCATCCATTGGACTGAGCACATGGTCCTCAATGAAGGAGCTAGAGAAAGGACCCAAGAAGCTGAAGTAGTTTACAGCCCCATTGGAGGAACAACAATATGAGCTAACCAGTACCATCAGAGCTACCAGGGATTAAGCTACCAACAAAAGAGTACACATGGTGGGATTCATGGCTCCAGCTGCATATGTAGCAGAGGATGGCCAAGTTGGTCATCAACGGGAAGAGAAACCCTTGGCCCTGTGAAGGTTCTATGCCACAGTGTAGGGGAATGCCAGGGTCAGGAAGCAGGAAAGGGTGGGTTGGTGAGCAGAGGGTGGGGGAAGGAAACATTTTTTTTTCCAGAGGGGAAACCAGGAAAGGGAATATCATTTGAAATGTAAATAAAGAAAATATCTAATACAAATACTGAAATCATGAAATTCACAGGTAAATGTAGAGAACAAGAAAAGGAAATCATCCTCAATGTCATATCCCAGACCCAGAAAGAGATATCAGCCATTAAGTCAATGACAACTATTAGAACCAGAGAGATAAGGTATAGAGTAAAAAACTTGGGGTATGTACAGATAAATAACCCTAAGAAAAGGAAATAGAATAGATAATTATGGATTGAAGGGTAAGTCATTAACACTTCTACAGAGGATCAACTGCAATGGGAGAAAGGGAAGGGAAAATGGCAAGAGACAGCCAAAAATCAAGGGCCATTTGAGGGTTACTATGGAAAGCTAATATGATTGAAGCTTCCTAAAATTTAAATATATGAGATATAAATGAAATTGCCAAACAACTGAAGAGTCAACTAACCATTTCTTGTCACTAAATATAAGATTCCAGTTCTGAGATTAGGTTATACCTAGTTGAATTGTTGACCAAACAGGTCCCATCAGAACTCTCAAACAAACCAGGCTGATGCCAAGTCTATTGGTTTTTCTCCACATACTGACACCAAGGCCTCATTGCTGAATCCAATATCTAGACAACTCTGAACATGGAGAATTGTGTGCCTACATTGAGCCTTCACACCTATGAACTAGTCTTTGGAATGGGAAGGAACTATGCATGCTATTGAAGAAAAGTTAATACCAAGCTAACCATGAAACCTTTGATCTACAATGGTGTCCCACCTACTAGATATGCTAGGGAAATTGTGGCATAAATTTTGTGGGAGTAACTAAACAATATCTGAGTTGACTGAGAGCAGATATCCCAGTGGCACACAGGAAAAGCTAATAATCTTGTTCTTAAAAAAAATGAAAATGGAATAAAATAGGGCTTGACTAGCATCTGTGGTCATCTGAATTTTTGATTTTAGATATTCTGACTGGTGTGAGGTGGAATCTCAGGATTGTTTTGTTTTACACTTCCCTGATGACTAAGTATATTGAACATTTCTTTAGGTGATTATCGGCCATTTGATATTACTCAGTTGAAAATTCTTTGTTTATCTCTGCACTCCATTTTAATAGGGTTATTTGGTTCTCTGGAGTCTAACTTCTTGACTTTGTATGTATTGAATATTAGCCCTCTATCTGATGTACAATTAGTAAAGATCTTTTCCCAATCTGTTGGTTGCTTTTTTGTCTTATTGACAGTGTCCTTTGCATTACAGAAGCTTTGCAATTTTATGAGGTCCTATTTGTCTATTCTTTTTCTTTTTTTTAAATTTTATTTTTAATTTTTTCACTCCATATTCCATTCCCTGCCACCCACCATCCACCCTCTGACTGTTCCACATCCCACACCTCCTCCATACCCCACCCTGTCTCCCCCAGGATAGCTCACCTACCCACCCCACCTGAGCTCTAAGCTCCACCTTGAGGGTTAGACATATAATCTCTAAATGAACACAGACCTGGGAGTCCTCTACTGTATGTGTGCTGGGGGCTTCATATCAGCTGGTGTATGCTGTGTCTTTGGTGGTCAAGGGTTTGAAAGATCTTGTGGGTCAAGATTAATTGAGATTGCTAGTCCTCCTACAGGATCTCCCTTCTCCTCAGCTTTTTTCAGCCTTCCCTAATTCAACAACAGTGGTCAGTTGCTTCTGTCCATTGGTTGGGTGCCAACATCTGCATCTGACTCTTTTAGCTGCTTGTTGGGTCTTTCAGGGGCAATCATGATAGATCCCTTTTTGTGAACACTCAGTAGCCTCAATAATAGCGTCAGGCCTTGGGACCTCCCCTTGAGCTGGATCCCATTTTGGGCTTGTCGCTTGACCTTCTTTTCCTCAGGTTCTTCTCCATTTCCATCCTTGTAATTCTTTCAGATAGAAACAATTATGGGTCAGAGATGTGACTGTGGGATGGCAACCCCATCCCTTAATTGATGTCTTGTCTTCCTGCTGGAGGTGGCCTCTCTATGTTCCCTCTCCCTACTGTTGGGTATTTCATCTAAGACATCCTGATAGTCTCTCACCTCCCAGGTCTCTGGTGCATTCTAAGGATCCCACCAACCTCATATTTCCTGAGGTTGTCTGTTTACATTCTTTCTGCTGGCCCTCAGGGCTTCAGTCCTTTTCCCTTATCCAATACTATATCGGGCTCCTTTCTGCCTCTCACCTCCCCAAACACACCTCCACTTTCCCTCCCAGGCCTCTTGCTCCCTCCCCACTTGTGATTGCTTTCTTCTCTCTCCAAAGTAGGACAGAGGCTTCCTCACTTGCGCACTTCAGCTTGTTGATCTTTTTGGGTTCCGTGGACTCTATCTTGGGTATTTTGTATTTTTTTTTTTTTGATAATATCTACTTATTTGTGAGTACATACCATGCATGTTCTTTTGGGTCTGAGTTACATCACTCAGGATGATATTTTCTAGTTCCACGCATTTGCATGCAAAACTTAGGATGTCCTCGCTCTGAATAGCTGAGTAGTATCCCATTGTGTAAATGAACCACATTTTTGTATCCTTTCTATTGTGGGACATATAGTTTCCAGCTTCTGGCTATTGTAAATAAAGCTCCTATGAACATACTGGAACATGTGCCCCTATGGCATGGTGGGGCATCTTTTGGGTATGTTCCCAAGACTGGTATAGCTGGGGTTTCAGGTACATTTACTTCCAATTTTCTGAGGAACCTCTAGATTGATTTCCAGAGTGATTGTACCAGTTTGCAATTCCACCAGCAGTTGAGGAGTGTTCATCTTTCTCTACATCCTCTCTAAGATGTGTTGTATCTTGAGGTTTTTATCTTAGCCATTCTGCTTAGTGTAAGGTGGAATCTCAGGGTCATTTTGATTTGCATAGCTCTGATCAACAAGGATTTTGAACATTTCTTTGGTTGCTTCTGAGCCACTTAAGATTCCTCAGTTGTGAATTTTCGGTTTACTTCTAAACCCCATTTTTTGATTGGGTTGTTAGGTTTCTTTGGTGAATAACTTATTGAGTACTTTATATATTTTAGATATTAGCCCTCTCTCTCTCTCTCTCTCTCTCTCTCTCTCTATATATATATATATATATATATATATATATAGGATTAATGAAGTTATTTTTCACAATCTGTAGGTTGCCAATTTGTCTTATCGACTTTATCCTTTGTCTAACATAAGCTTTCCAGTTTCATGTGAATTTATTAATTCTTGATCGTAGAGCATGAGCCATTGGAATTCTGTTTACGAAATTTCACCCTGTGCCAATGAGTTCAAGGTTCTTTCCTACTTTTTCTTCTATTAGATTCAGTGTATCTAATTATGTTGAGGTCCTTGATTCACTTGGACTTGAACTTTGTACAGGATGACAAATATGGATCAATTTTCATTATTCTGCATACTGACAGACAATTGTAACAACACCACTTGTTAAAAATGATGTCTTTTTTATCCACTGATTTTTTTTTAGCACCTTTGTCAAAGATCAAGTGACCATATGTGTGTGGGATCATTTCTGGGTCTTCAATTCTATTCCATTGATCGTCCTCCCTGTCTCTGTATCAATACCATGAAGTTTTTATTACTATTGCTCTGTAATAGAGCTTGAGGTCAGGGATGGTGATTCCCCCAGAAGTTCTTTTATTGTTCAGAATAGTTTTTGCTATCCTTGGTTCTTTGTTATTCCAAATTAATTTGCAAATTGTTCTTTCTAACTCTATGATGAATTGAGTTGGAAATTTGATGGGGATTGCATTGAATCTGTCAATTGTTTTCAGCAAGATGGCCGACTTTACTATATTAATCCTTCCAGTTCATGAGCATGGGAGATCTTTCCATCTTTTAAGATCCTCAGTTTCTTTCTTCAGAGACTTGAAGTTCTTATCATATAGATCTTTCACTTGCTTGGCTAGAGTCACACCAAGTTATGTAATATTATTTGTGGATATTGTGAAGGGTGCCATTTCCCTAATTTCTTTCTCAGCCTGTTTTTCCTCTGAGTAGAGGATAGCTACTAATTTGTTTGAGTTAATTTTACATCCAGCTCTTTTGCTGAAGTTGTTTATCAGCTTTACAAGTTCTCTGGTGGAATTTTTGGGGTCACTTAAGTATACGCTCATGCTCATATCATCTGCAAATAGTGATATTTTGACTTCTTCTTTTCCAATTTGTATCCCTTTGACCTACTTTTGCTGTCAAATTGCCCTAGCTAGAACTTCAAGTACTATGTCAAATAGATAGGGAGAGAGAGCACAGCCTTGAGTAGTATCTGACTTTAGTGGGGTTGCTTCAAGTTTCTCTCCATTCTGTTTTATGTTGGCTACTGGTTTGGTATATATTGCTTTTACTAGGTTTAGGTATGGGCCTTAAATTCCTGAATTTTCCATAACTTTTAAGATGAAGTGATGCTGACTTTTGTCAAATGCTTTTTCAGCATCTAAAGAAATGATCATGTGTTTTTTCCCCGTTGGAGTTTGTTTATGTAGTGGATTATGTTGATTGATTTCGGTACATTGAACTATTCCTGCATTTCTGGAATGAAGCTTGCTTGATCTTGGTGAAAGATCATTTTGATGTGTTTTTGGATTCAGTTGGCAAGTATTTTATCGAGTATTTTTGAGTCAGTGTTCATAGGGGAGATTGTGCTGAAGAATTCTTTCTTCTTTTGGTCTATGTGTGGCTTTAGTATAAGCATAATTGTAGCTTCATAGAATGAATTGAGTAGTATACCTTCTGTATCTATTTTGTGGAATAGTTTGAAATATATTGGTATTAGGTCTTCTTCAAAGTTCTGATAGAATTATCCACTGAACCCATCTGGTCCTAGGCTCTTTATGTTTGGAAGACAATTGAAGACTACTTCTGTTTCTTTAGGGGTTATGGGACTGTTCAGATGATTTATTTGATCCTGTTTTAAGTTTGTCACCTTGTATGTGTCTAGAACATTGTCCATTTCATCCAGATGTTCCAATTTAGTTGAGTATAAACTTTTGTAGTAGAATCTGATGATTTTTTGAATGTCCACAGTTTCCATTTTTGTCTCCCTTTCTTGTCTTATTTTATTAATTTGGATACTGTCTCTGTGCTCTCTGGTTAGTCTGGCTAAGGGTTTATCTATCTTGTTTATTTTCTCAAAGAACCAGCTCCTGCTTTTGTTGATTCATTGTATAGTTCTTTTTGTTTCAATTTGGTTGATTTCAGTCCTGAGTCTGATTATTTCCTGTTCTCTACTCCCCTTGGGTTTATTTCCTTCTTTTTCTTCTAGAGATTTTAGGTGTACTGTTAAGCTGATAGTGTATGGTCTCTCCAGTTTGTTTTTGGAGCCACTTAGAGTTTTCCTCTTACCACTGCTTTCATTGTGTTCCCTAAGTTTTGATTTGAGCTGTCTTCAATTTCAATTCTAAAATTCTAGAAAGTCTTTAATTTCTTTCTTTATTTCTTCCTTGATCAAGTTATGTTTGAATAGACCATTGTTCAGTTTGCATGGTATGTGTGTTTTCCAATGTTTTTGTTGAAATTTAAGACCAGCTTTAGTCCATGGTGATCTGATAGAGTACATGGAATTATTTCAATATTTTTGTATCTGTTGCAGCTTGTTTTGAGCCAATTATATGGTCAATTTTGGAGAAGGTACCACGAGGTGCAGAGAATAAAGTATATATTCCTTTGCTTTAGGATGGAGTGGTCTATAAATATCTGTAAGAACCATTTGGTTCATAACTTCTGTGAGCTACACTGTGTCTATGTTTAGTTTCTGTTTCCATGATTTGTCCATTGCTGAGTGTGGGGTGTTAAAGTCTCCCACACTTATTTTGTGGGGTATGATGTGTGTTTTGAGCCTTAGTAAAGTTGCTTTTATGAATGTGAGTGCCCTTAAATTTGGAGCATAGGTGTTTAGAATTCAGAGTTCATCTTGTAGTAGATTTTTCTTTTGACCAGTATGAATTGTCCTCTCTTATTCTTTTTGATAATTTTTGGGTGAAAGTTGATTTTATTTGATATTAGAATGACTACTCCAGCTCATTTCTTGAGACCATTTGCTTGGAAAATTGTATTTCAACCTTTTACTCTGAGGTAGTATCTCTATTCAACACTGAGGTGCATTTCTGGTATGCAGTAAAAGGCTGGGCTCTGTTTACATATCCAGTCTATTAGTCTATGTCTTTTTTGGGGAATTGAGTCCATTTACTACTGGAAGCCAGAAATGCCAGACTTTAGACTAAAATACATTGTTTGGTTCTTCCCTGTCCAGAGGTAGGGGATATCAAAATATGAGGTGGGTTTCATACTATCAGTCTTTTTCCTAGAAGAGGAGCACTGGAAATTATTTATGAGAATGCAATTGAAAGCAAGTAGCACTAGTGATTAGGCCACCAGGCTTGGTCTGCTCCTCCCACCAAACCTATATTCACTCAGGACCCTTTCCAATTTTATATGGGAGCTCTGTCCTTGTCATAAACCTACAAAAATCCCCATTTAAACACATCCTTCTGTTCTACATAAATTTTATTTTTTGGAATCATAAGACAAATGGTCCAGATGTCAATAGCTTGGTAAGTCTTTTCTATGACTGTGAGTGTTTGGCACACTATCTCCAAAGTTAAATGCTGCAACATCCAGAAAAAAATATGAGATGCTCAAGAAAACCCCACTTTCCTGTAACTGTGAACCAGGTCATGGTAATTCCTTCCTCCAGATACATGAAATATTTTCTTTCTTTTAGCACTGAATCTATTCCACAGAAGAGATGAACACTGATAAGACAAAATACCTGGTAAGAGACAAATTCATTCAGTAAGCTTTCTACCTTGGCTCAATTCACTTCTATGCTTAAAGAAAAAAATCTTTATCTGCCCTGAATAATTCTATTCAGAGATACCATCTCTTATTGTTACATAGTTAGTTAGTTTTTGTAGGGTGGGGGGGGGCTTTGAGGATGTTCCTATACTTCAATCATAGTCAGAATCATAGAAAACCAAGAATTAGAATGCAAAATGCTGAATGCAGTATATGTTCAGGCTCCTGCAACCTATTGCCACCATGAAAGAACAAATTGAAAATGACAAAATGACAGGAGATCAAATCTAGAAGAGGAGGTACTTTAAAACCGAGATCAAAAAGTGGAATAAAGAGTGTCACCAATCCTTGTTCTACAAGGGAGAAATCCCACAGAGGGTAAAATCCCAACATAGGTACAGTTCTTCATCTCTGACATCATATTTGATCCACAGATATGGACTGAGGCTTACATTGTTGATTTTTTTCCCTTGAAAATAAGCCTCAGCCCTATGAACTGTATTGATGTTACAAACTATTCTTACATGTGAGAAGTAGTGACTGATAACTGAGGAGGTTTTATGGGAGTTATCTTTCCTCTAAATTTCAAATGCCACATGACAGGATAAAGAACAATTTTCCCTCCTTAGAGTGCAACCTGCAGCCTGAAAGGATAGCTTGGCTGAATCTGATGGAAGTAACAGGGTTTGTTGAGGTCCAGGGGAAAGGCTATTTTATTTTTATCAGGCCATTTTTTCCTCCTCCTCTTTCTCCTCCTCCTCCTCCTCTTCTTTTTGTTCTTATTTTTCTTCTTGTTCTTGTTCTTGTTTTAGTTCTTGTTCTTCCTTGTTGTTGTTGTTGTTGTTGTTTTTCTTCTTGTTGTTCTTCTTTATATTGTTCTTCTTTTTCTTGTTTGTTGTACCAAGCCCAGGGGCCTGGGCTGCCTGGAGCTCTCTCTCTCTCCCTGGAGGCAGAGGGCCTTCTGCTGAGGCCTGAGTCTCTCTCTCTCCCACCGGGCTGACCTGTTGCTGCATGGTGTCTTAGTAAAAATGGAGACAATGTATAAATTATTTATTTTATTGTAGGAAGGAGAAAATATGCTGGTTCAGTAAAGGGAAGGAAAGAAGAGGGAGAAGAGAGGGAAAGGAGAGGAGGAAAGCAAGAGAAGAGAACAAAGAGCAGAGAGGAGAGAGAGAGCAAGAGAGAGAAAGGGAACGTAAGAGAGAGTAAGAGTAAGAGTGTAAAGAGCAAGAGAGAGAAAGAGAGAGAGAGAGAGAGAGAGAGAGAGAGAGAGAGAGAGAGAGAGAGAGAGAGAGAGAGAG
>JADRCD010147019.1:0-14522 GCA_019843815.1 Montemys delectorum | reverse complement strand
TGTGTGTGTGTGTGTGTGTGTGTGTGTGTGTGTGTGTGTGTGTGTGTATGTGTGTGTATGTTCATACAGGAATGAATCAAAAATTTCATATCAGTGGGAAATATCTCGACCACTTGCTGAAATTTCAGACCTGTAGGTTATGTTCCCAAAGCCCTGGGATTGACTCCTCAGGTCAGTTTAGTGGAGAGCAACGCTAAGTCACACATTTAGGAAAAGAATTGTCTAATGGGGTAGTGAAGAAAAATACAATAGTTTCAAATGAAAAAAGGATTACCTGACTGTGCAGAAACAATGCTAGGGCCTCAAAACAAAGACATTAGTAAATGCTTTCTCTTGAGGGGTCACTTGTGAGCTACATTTGCCATCAGTAAGTAGCACTGGTAGGAAAGGAGAGTCCCAGCTCACACTCTGTAGAGCTATGTAGTGGGAACAGACCAACTGCAGGGGCTCTCACATGAAAGGGAAGGCTAGGCCCTTTCAAAAGACTCTTACCTCTTCTTGAACCAGATTGTGATTATCTTAAAAATTATAGGTATTTTTCATGTGTAGTACCACCCATGTTGAACTTGAATACAATGACTTAGGTTGACCAATAAATTTATTTGCCCATATTTTGAGTTATTGCTTCATTATGCAAACTTATATAAAATAAAGCAAACCCATATTTTTGGGACAAGAATACTGCTCTCTTTCTAAAAAGAGTTAAAAGAGCAAACAAAATCAGGTTGAAGGGAAGGAGCATTAGGAAAACATGAGGGTGACATCTGTTGTCCTTCTGGGGCAGTCCCTCTGAGGACTCCAGAGCCATTGTGGGGTGCTGGGTATGGAAACATAACCTGCAAGTTCAAAGCAGGGCTCTGTGCCTTCATCAGTGCTTAATAAGCATGCAGAGTTGAGGAATGAAGGGTTTCCTATTGGCTGAGGATCAATGTCTTGATGTTCTGAACTCACTCTGAGGAGTCAAGGCAGGAGGAGAGAGAATTAATGAGCAAATTTTCATACTGAACAACTTCCCATGGAACTTTATACATCTGTCTCTGAGTTTGGGGAAAAAGAGACCAGAGGAGTCCTCTCTTCTTTATTTCTACACCTTGTGTTCTGAGTATTATATATTTATAAATTTCATCTGTAAAAACTGGCTTTTGAGTTTATGCCATGTCATTCTAAGGAATGTAAATTTCCAACTGAATCACATTCTTCCTATAGTATTCAAGCTATAAACAATGTTGACTCATAATAGCTCCCAGTTGCTGACCCTGGTCCTCGAATAGTATCAGAGTCAGAGACAGCAGCACTTATGACTTTTCTATAGTATACGAGTCCACACATTAGTTAATTTATTAGATACATACTATAGTCCTAATTCTGTGGTCTGTGTGGTGTGTGTGCCTCACTCTCCACATTCTTCTCCAGGCAGGTCTTTCACCAAATCTAGAGATCTTTGATTTGGCTTGGTTGATTGACTAGCAAAGTCTCATTGATCCTCCTGTCTCTGGTTTCATACTTCTGGCTAGGATTTTTTTCTCACAAACTCAGGTTCTCACCCTTGTGTGGCAAGCACTTTACCATCTGAGCCATCTCCACACCCATAACTCTATGACTGATATAAAAACATTTGTCCTACCCAACTATTCCACATGTTTTTGAGTAGAAATATCATGGAACATAAACTGACAATCCGCTAAAGAAATTGCTAAGGACTGATAGATGCTACTGAGAATTTGGGAGAAAGCCAGGGATACTTTGGAGTTTCTTGAGACATCATAATGGAGACTTAGAACATACTAGCATCTCCTGAAGGATAGAATTGAATGGCATGTGCAGTAGGAAGTTTGTGGGTAAAGGCATGGCATGGAAGCCAGTATTCTAGGTACTCACATTTTGTAAGTACTGGATAACCAATTAGGAGTCTCACCTCGGGAGAGGCTAGTTCTACTTTCCTAAGAGGTCCTTAGCTTCCAGTAGTTATTCATCTAGGGGTGGGGCCCCATGAGCTTTTCCTGTTTTATATCAGCATCTCAACTGATGTTGTCATTGTTGGGACCTTGCTTAAGCAGTCATATTGCTGCAGTATCAAAGATAAAATTTCCCTATCATTCCTTCAGGCCTTGGAGAGACAGATGTCCTGCATATACTACTATATAGGTTATAAGGAACAGAGGAGAGAGATAAAAACCAACAGGTAGGTGAACATTAACAGGACCAGTTCTAGGAACCCAGAGCCCTGGGAATTATAAACAATTTGATTAAACTTATGAAAATTATCATAAATATCTAAGAAATGTGGTAGTTTATCATCGAGTAGAAATATCATTCTTCCTTTATTGTCCAATCCACACATGCATAGATTCTTCAAGGTCCAGGTACCATTTCTTCCTGTTCAGAATCAGGAACAATCTCCTTATATTTTTTATTCTTTATTGTCAAATACGTCTTCTACAGAAAAGTTTTCTTGTATGTTACTGCCGTAGTACGTGTTGGATTGTCTCATAGCTTCGCATGGTAAAGGCTTGATCATAACCCTATGGTGCTGTTGGGAGGTCATGAGGCCTATTGGATGTGGAGCTTAATGGAAGAGGTTAGGGTACTGTGCATGTTTTATTAAAAAAAACAAAAATATTAGTAAAAATATTTTCAGGCCATGTTCATTTTGCTTCTGAGAATTGTCTGCTGTAAACGTACCACACCCTGTGTTCCAAGGGTGTCTTGTTTCAACGCCTTTAGACTCTAATCATTTCACTCCTAGAACGTGGCATCTTTCAGGGTCCACCCAGCTCCTACTTTCACAAGTTTCCACTAGTTGGGAGAGACTACGAGTGTTTTTGGTAGAATGAAGACATTTTTGTCCTGTAGAGTTGCCTCACACTGCACAGGGAGCTCCACGGATGCTGCTCTCCTGAGTTTTCTCCCATGCAGGGGTGGGCCTTCTCACAGTGCAGCTGCCTTTGGGCCATCCACACTTTTGTAAGTAAGCACTCTCCACATTCCTGTAAACAAGGCCAGTTCACTCATTGCTTCACAAATCTAGACTCAGATGGGACAGCTCCTTTGCTCATCCCCTAGTTACCTGTGTCCTATCTGAGGTGAATGCACACTCATTCACATATTTCCAGGGAAAGTGACTCCTGTGCGTGACAAAGAAGAGTGAATCTAATCCAGTTTGTCTTTTGCTAGTATGAGATGTGGTTTAGCAAGAAAGGAGAAAGAGTGGAGAATATTTGTGAATAGTGGTCATGTTGTGGCTGGGGAAATAAGGTGAGATGAGAGTGCAGAAGGGAATGATAGACAGAAGAGAAGAGCAGGGTCACCAGTCGGAGGTCATCATCGCCTTTCTTCTTGCATCATGAACTCGCTCTTGTCTATGATGGGCATGTTGCACTGTGGCCATACAGAAGGTTCAGCCACTGCGTGGGCTTGGTTAGGCTGACCGCCACGTGTGGTGGTTCTGTGTGGTTCTGCCTGGTTTTTATTTTTATCTGACTGTGTCTCTTGCTTTTTAACCTTTGATTCCTCCGTGGTATACTTTCGGCAATTATCACAGCGCCCTGTAGCTAGTCCGTATTTACTTCAGTTAGCTTCTTTAATTAAAATGCAAGTCTTGTGAGAGCAGGGATCATGCATTATTTATGTTTGTGTCTCTGGCACAGGGCTTGGTCCACAGTAGACAAATATTTCTGGCATAAGTGAATGCTTTGGGGATTTTAGAACAGAGAGCAGGTGAGAAGTCTCCTCCCTCAGGATAGAACATTCCTGCTCCCGCCTCTCATTTCAATATTCATGAGCCATATGCTCTCTTTTTGAGGGTAAAAGAATCGTGGTGCTTTCATATAGTTTCCTCATTTTCTTTTGGCTTCATTTTGGTATCAGTCACCATCATTTATAAATAGCAAATAAAGAAGGGATTTAAGGAGGGTTCTGTCAGGCGTAGTATGCATACCTGCAATCCTACCACTCAAGAGGCCAAGGTAGGAAGATTTTGAGTTCAATGTTAGCCTGGGTATATTCATTATTTTTCTGTTGCTGAGATTAGACATCATGACCAAGACAACCTACAGAATGGAGTTAAAGAGGGATCACCATGGAGGGGAAGCATGGCAACAAGCAGCAGGCTTGGTTGCAGGGGCAAGAGGTCACATCTTGAGCCACAAGCACAAAGCAGAGAGAGCAAGTAAAGTAGAAGAGGCCTTTTAATCCAAAAGCCTTCTGCCATACTTCTCCAGCAAGACAGCATTATACAAACCTCACTAAGAAATGCCACCACATTGAATCTACATGTACAAATGCCTAAGGTTATGGGGGTCATTTCTCATTCAAACCACCACACTGGAATACATAGGGAGACACCGTCTGGGTAAAAAGGAATGCTATCTAAATCCAAAATAGTTCTCTTCACACTCAAAGGAGAGAAAGCAGGGTCACCAGTCGGAGGTCATCATCGCCTTTCTTCTTGCATCATGAACTCGCTCTTGTCTGTGATGGGCATGTTGATACCCATCTCAGTGATACCACCTTAACTCTCTGTAGCCAGGCAGGCGAATCACTGAGGCCATTATACAAGATTGTATCTGAGATGAGAGCAGTCTTGGTTTTCCTATTTATCCCTCACTGTTTCTTCTCCCCAGCACAGATGAAATGTGAATGGGTTTCTCTAGCCACACCAGTTCTTTCCCTAGTCAAGTAAGCTCTGGCAATCTGGATCTCTCCTCTGAAGGATGGTAGCTTGCATAATTTGGTTATCAGTTGAAAAGCCTTTTAGACACAGGTGCCGTCATGTAGATTTCCACTCTCATTTTGGAAAGATGAAATGGAACATATCCTGAGAGATATTCTTTGCCAGTTTTGGGTTTCTGAACACAAAGTGGTTGCATATATAATATGATGGAGCACTCACCTAGAAAGGCTGGATAGCTAAGAGTTTATTAAGGGATGGATATATAGCTCTGTGACAGCACATTGCATAGTACACACACACACACACACACACACACACACACACAAACCCCCCTAGGTTTAATTCTTTGTACAACAAAATGAAGAACCAAATAAGCAACCAGATGGATGTGGTGGTGAATGCCTAATGGATGTGGTGGTGAATGCCTAATGGATGTGGTGGTAAATGCCAATAATACCAGGAGTTGGAAAACAATGCAAGAGGATTGTGAGTCTGAAGCTAGCCTGGGCTATACAGTGAATGCAAGGCTAGTCTGGGTTATACAGTGAGGCCTTGTCTCAAAAACAGAACTGAGAATAAAGCTCCGTAGCAGAGGGCTTACTCAGTATGAAAAAGACTCTAGGTTTGTTGCCTAGTACTGGCCAAAACAAAACAAAACAAAAACCCACAAAACCACCTGCACACATGCACACACACACACACAGAAAAACAAACATGAAAAAGCCGTGTAAGTATGATTTTAATGAAAATGCAGCCAAAGCTCATCAAGAACTAACAAGAACTACATATTCTGTGTAGATGGTTCTAAGCCTTACTGGGGTTCTGTCTAGACTCATGACTTCAATGCCCAATAAATCATAGAACAGCCAATTAATTTTGGCCACGCCATAGAGTTTATCATCTTTTTCATTCTAGCAAAGTAAACACTTCTACTTCTAGTGAGTATTGTCATTTAAGGATGTGAGTGAAGTTAGCTCAGAGTTGTAAAGAGCGTGAAGATAGGGAATGCTACTTCCTGTCCGTCCTAATTAACCTCAGAATTGCAGAGAGGAAAAGGACAATAAAAGTGGTTACCGCATTAAACATGACTGAGGCTTCACTTCACCACATGCAGCGTGGCTGGCATTAAAATGAAGTATAACAAATGATGCTGAGAATATGGGAAAGGGGGACATTATTCACTGCTGGTAGAAATGTAAACTTGTGAACCACCATGTAAGTGGGTCCAGAGGCTCCTCCAAAGTCTAAAAATACGATCACCACATGATCTGTGTATACCATTCCCAAGTTGGAACAGCATAGAGACACCTGCGCATCTGTGTTATTGCTGTACTGTTCCAATAGCTGAATTATAGAAGTAGCTCCGGTGCCTGTCTTTGTCAGGGTTTGTATTCCTGCACGAAACACCGTGACCAAGAAGCAAGGGTTCTTGGGGAGGAAAAGGGTTATTCAGCTTACACTTCCACATTGCTGTTCATCACCAAAGGAAGTCAGGACAGGAATTCCAACAAGGGAGGAACTTGGAGTCAGGAGCTGATGCACAGGCCATGGAGGGGTGCTGCTTACTGGCTTGTTTCCCCTGGCTTGCTCAGCTTGCTTTCTTATAGAACCCAAGACTACCAGCCCAGGGATGGCACCACCCACAATGGGCTGGGCCCTTCCCCCTTGATTGCTAATTGAGAAAATGCCTTACAGCTGGATCTCATGGAGGCATTTCCTCAAGGAAGGCTCCTTTATCTGTGATAACTCTAGCTTGTGTCAAGTTGACACACAAAACCAGCCAGTACAGTGTCCATCAAGAGAAGAGTGGATGATAGACAGTGTATGTGTACATATGGAGTTTTATTCAGCTGTAAATAATTGGATCACATCACTTTCTGGAAAACAGACATCACCAGCTCTCAATATATTAAGAAAAACAAGTCAGATTAAGGACAGACAAATACTGCACGTATAAAATTGTACATGTGTATAAAAAACCATAAGTAGAAAGTGAGAATGCTGAGGTTATGAATGTAAATAATGAGAGTGGGGAGTGGAAAGAGAGGGGATGTATAGCAGAAGTATATGGTAAGCTTTATGAAAATGTCTTTGTAAAACCAGTACTTATGTACAGTGAATACATATCAATAAAAATTCTAAAAAAAAATCACTGTGTTAAAATAAACAATGATTTTCCCCATTGAATTGACATGGATTTCATTTCTTGTAAGGATACAACAGAAATTTCATTATTAAGATAACCCAGGTGTGATATCTGATTTAAATTGCAGGTGCACTAATTAAAAGTTATTAAATATCTCTATTATGTCAGCAAAAATCCCAACCACTTGGGGAATGCTTAACATTTTAGAAAGTGTCAGTAATAGGTTCTCTTCTAAGGTATCAACATTTAAGGGTGAATTTATTAAAGATTATGAAAGTAAATAATATTCTGATAAAAGGAAGGCTTTAAAAATTAACAACAAATACAATGTCCTTGGGAAAATCAAAAATTTCATTTTTCAGGTAAGTATACGGAGAATTCTCTAGTAAGGAGCGGGCATGAGATTTCAACGAGGAAAGGGTCACAGACAGTGATGGCTGGCATTGGCTTACTCTATTTTCTAGAATCCACATGAGCAGTTTATAAATGCTACCACAGCAAATTAAATGTTATTATCCTGATTATTATCACATGGCTAATTATGCCTAATGCAGAGCGGGACTTCATGCAATTGATTATAATTGGATGTATTCGGCTGCAGTTGGAATTTGTAATGGTGCAGGGTTTATATTGTCGCTGGGCGTGTGAAAGCAGAGGCTGAGGTAATGAGTGTATAGCAATAATTAGGTCAGGGATTTACTGTTAAGTACATTGCTACAGTTAAGCAATTTCATATATACATGTATATGTATATGTATATATACCTATCTCTCTCTATAGCTCACACTAAATATATATACTTTAAAATTTTTATTATGAGAATATTGGAAAATGTGTTTTGTGTTCTGATCACGTTCCCTGTCCGCCAACTCTTCCCTGATCCATCTTTCTTGCCCATCCACCCAAATTTATGTCCTTAACAAAAACTAATCCATCAAGAGCAATTTTTCCCTCCTAAATGTTCTTGGATATGTGGCCTTCCCCTGGGCCATGGTCAGCTTGCAGGTCAGCTTACACTCTTAGAGAAAAGCATCCTTGCCATTGCCAGCAGCTAACTGTCAATATTTAAACAGCTAGAGACGGCTTTGGTGTCGGCTTCCTTTCGGTGTATGCTCTCCCAGCCCCTGTGAGGTCACACGTGCAGCTCCCCCACTGTGCCTAGAAGATGCTTTCTCCATCTACTTTCCTGTGGCTCTTATATTCTTTCTACCATGTCTTCTACAACGATCCCTGTGGAGGAGACTATCCGTATTTTCACCATATGCAACATATAGATGATATGTTCTATTTAGAATTTAGCAATCAACATTCTCTTATTTTCCATACTTTGGCTGGTTGTGGATCTCTGTGGTAATCC
Organism: Montemys delectorum; assembly: GCA_019843815.1. Lineage (NCBI taxonomy): Eukaryota > Metazoa > Chordata > Mammalia > Rodentia > Muridae > Montemys > Montemys delectorum. Next base: position 6,347 of record JADRCD010147019.1, on the reverse strand, counting down.
TCATCTATTTCAGATAGAAGCTTCTCTGATGAGAGTTGAGAGAGGATTAGTTTATGGGTGTAACGATGTCATCAGGAGTCCCTTTAGTATTCCAGTTTAGTAGAATAATGGTAGGTTTTTTTTTTTTCCCCACTAGGGACTATAACCTGTCCAGCCATATGTTTTTGTTCTAATAATGGCTCCAGGTATGGGTTTTATCTCATGGAGTGGGGCTTAAATGTAACCAGAAAGTACTAGTTACTCCCATTTGGGCCACTATAGCACCAGTGTCCACCGCCCCCAGGGCAGCCATTATTGTAGCTCACAGTGATCAGAGCTGGGCAAGACTGATAGTCCCTTTACTCCTTCAGTATGTCTGCAAGATACACAACCAAACACAATTTAGTTGCTGGAACAAATTGATTTTACTTTTGCTTCCTTTTTGGTTATTTTTATTGTCTTGAAGGCTTCTGTGTTGAAAATTTCAGGGCCCATTGAAATCATTGGTAAATGATTAGTTTAGCATCTGCGCAAGCCAAGTCTAGGTTTGTGCAATAGTTGGAAGGTTACAGAACAGAACGTCTAAAGTCTCCTTGTATAGCATAGTAAAGGCTCTTTAAAGGAAGTCTGCACACCATCTACCCTTTAGTTCTTCAAATGGTAAAAAATAAAGAACCGATAAAATCTTTCTGGACAGAGCGCATTATTTGTAGTGTGATAAGGTTATTCGTAATGGCCATGACTTAACCCCAAACTCTGTAAGTATATGACTGACAAGTCTTAATTTTGTATCAAGATGCTGATAAAAATGACTTTAGGTTTCTTCCAAGCTTAAAACTAATCAAATAGTGTTAAAAATAGTTACAGTGAGATGCTTACTCTCAGGCCAAAGATGGCCACAAAAGACTCCTAGCTTTGTGGTATCCTATTCCTGCCTTCTGGGCTATGTGAAGGCTGGTTCTATAGCAATTGCTCTTCAATATGACAGAGTAAGATGTGAGGAGCTGAGATGGAGGGCTTCTAGGATGGCAGTTGGGCCTGGTAAACTGAAGGAGAGAAAACAGGCCTACGCAGTGAGAGAGAGTCATGGCACTGCACATGCATAGTCTAGAGGAGTTGAGACAATGGAGGTCCCACTGTGGAGAGAACTGAAGAGTGGACCATTTAAGAGTGGACATGAAGTTTTATTTCAGAACCTCGAGTGGAAATGCAGAGGTAGAACTAATGAGACTCACATTATTTAAGTTAAATCTGAAAATTATCCCCTCCCCACATACGCACCTACTTTGTGACAGTTAGATTATTTACATGGTAGTCAATGAGCCCCTGAACATCTCAAATGTGAAAACAGAAGTGACTGCTCACATCATCCAGGAATAATATGTATAGGGAAGTCTTGTGTCCCAGGAGTAAAGATCCCATGACTGCCCAAGTATTGAGCTTCTTGATTCTGCAGGTTCTTTAGGCATGTCTGAAGCAGAGGGTATTGGTACCCTGTTCAGCAGCACACACAAGCACCCGAGGTTAATGAATGTGGAAAAAAAACCCCCCAACAACTTGAATTCTGAGCTATGCAAGGCCAAAATACATGCAGCAAATGCTGGAAATTTTAGTATTCTGATTCCCTGTTTCTTAGATGTGGAGAGAATACAGAAGTTTGCTGGCAAATAATTGTACTTACAATGTAATACTTAGTAGAATTTGGTAGAAACTGTAAAACATAGGAGAAGAAGTGAAACTGAAAGATGTCAGAATACACATGAATTTTAATGACATGTTATTAGCACATGCATAAAATTTGAATGTTAAATATGGCAAATTGATTGAGCCGAGACCAGCTTCCAAAGGAAGAAAACACTATGTTTCCTTTCTGTTTTTCAGTTGGCGTCTGTTATGTGGTAGAAATTCTGAGAAAGAGAGAGAGAGAGAGAGAGAGAGAGAGAGAGAGAGAGAGAGAGAGAGGTTGAGCTAGTAAGCATTTGTGTGAAGAAGATGAGTCCTCTGGGGACCAAGGAGAGGATTGGGAAGCTTGCTTCCAACTTGGTGGGCATGCATGGATTTTTGAGGATGAGAAAGTAAAGCCAATTCCTGTAACAAGCTCGAGTAGCCAGGGTGCTGGAGTGCAGAAGAATCACTTATATATCCCAAGGACATGTGAGAAGCCAGAAGGATGACAACCATCCGTTTCAAGGACAGGGACATAGTTCAGTGCTAAGATGCTTTCCTGGTACCTTGTCTCCTTTTCTTCTTTCTATGATAGAATGCCTGACAGGAACAGTCTAAGGAAGGGAGGAATTTTGGGGGCTCTTGATTTGAAGGCATATTGTCAGTCAGGGCTTGGCGAAGCCATGTGGCAGAGTTGGCTCTCAGTCAGTGACCGAGTGGAGTGTGACTCACAGTGAGTGTGACTCACACCTTGGTAGGACCAGGAAGCTCAACTGACTCTGTTTTTATCCTTTTCATCCAGTAAGGAACCCTAGCAGATGAGATGTGTCATCCATATTCCTCCCTCAGTTAATCTATTGAGAAGTTGCTTCACACACCCACACAAAAAGATGCCACATTAATGAACCAGGCATTCATTAAGCCAATCAAGCTGACAAAATTCACCATCACAACTAGCAAGCATGGGGTCCTGAGCTCCATCCCTGTACTACAAAATAATATTAAAAATAAACAACAGCAATAATTATTATAATAATGATAAGAAAATACTACAAGAGAAAGAAGTTAAAGTCCAGTATGCCAGACGATGTTGAGGAGGAGCAGCCCGCTGAAGTAGCATCAGGGAAAACTGGCAGAGCAGCACTGGCCACAGCAAAGTTACAGGGACATGTCAGCAGCTAGACTAAGTCTTTAGTCTCTTTATCGTCTGCTGAGAGTCAGAGGGCCCCCGAAGAAAGGAAGCAAGGGACCCACAGTTAGTTGATGGCCTGTTGGCAGCCTCTATGTGGTGTACCTGCTTGCCTGTGTGCATGTGTGCATGCATGTGTGCATGTGTGCATTTAGTGGGTTTTTTTTAGTCCTTTGGGAAACAGCACAAAGAGTAACTGTGTCAGAACAAACAGAAGCCCTTGAACCTCTGCCATTCAGACAGAGTCCTTACTCCTCTTAGCATACAGGCATCTCTGAGCATCTCTAGTCTCTCTTCATCCCCTTTCCCGAGTCCTGTCACAAGCTTCTTGTTCACCCATCCCTTCTGGTCTTGGCTGATGCAGGCTGCACCATCCCTGTACTGGATCCTGCCATGGCTCCTCTTTTTTTTTTTTATTTTTAAGATTTAAAATTTTTTTATTAGATATTTTCTTTATTTACATATAAATTTCTCCTTTCCCAGTTTCCCCTCCAAAAAACAAACAAACAAAAACAACAAGAACAAACCCCTGTTGCCTTCCCCCTCCCCATGCCTGCCACCCCACCCTCTCCCACTTATTGGCCCTGGCATTCCCCTACACTGGGGCACAAAACCTTCACAAGGCCGAGGTCCTCTCCTTCTATTGATGATCGAATTTGCAATCCTCTACTATATGCATGCTGCCAGAACATTCAGTCCCACCATATATAGTCCTTGGTTGGTGGTTGGGTCCCTGGGAGCTCTGAGGGTACTAGTTAGTTCATATTGTTGTTCGTCCTAAGGGGCTGCAAACCCTTCAGCTCCATAGAACCTTTCTCTAACTCCTTCATTGGGGACTGTGTACTCAGTTCAATGAATGGCTGTGAGCCTCTACATCTGTATTAGTCAGGTATTGTCAGAGCCTCTCAGGAGATAGCTATATTTAGGCTGGCTTGTCCTTCCTTCAGTCTCTGCTCCATAGTTAATCTCTGCCACTCCTTCCGTGGGTATTTGGTTCCCCCTTTTAAGAAGGAATGAAATGTCCACCTTTTGGTCTTCCTTCTTTGGGCTTCCTTCTCTTCTCCTCTCCTCTCATTTTCCCTTCCCTTTCCTCCCTCCCCTCCTCTCTCCTCTTGTCCTCTCATCTCCTCTGGCCCTTTCCCTCCTCTCTCTTCATCTCTTCTCCTTTCCTTTCTTTTCTTGAGACAGGGTCTCACATATCACATGCTGGCCCCAAACTCTATCTCAGCCGAAGAGAATATGACCTTATGCTCAAGCTCATTAGTTCCTAATGGGATGTGACAAAGCATTTGAAATGTGTGGTCAGAGTTTCTTCCTGGTAAGTTGGTTTTAATATGTATTTATGCGGTTCATATGCTATATAAACCATTCTCTATGATGTCTCTGGTGAACCCAGCAGAATGTCCACAGACAGCTTGTTATTCAGGAGAAAGGAAGGGGATCTATGGTAGATAGTTGCAGTTAGAGTGAGCAGCCCCTGAACAGCAGTGCCTGAGAGGAAAGTGGGAAGCGGGGGGGATTAATTCATAGCACTTTGAGCCTGGGATCAAGTCCCTCTGGGAGGCAAGTCACTGCTGCTGGGCAAAGTTTCCTGTACAACAGGCTTTGTATAAAATGTAAGGGGTCAGGCGAAGCCAAATTCTACCAACTAACAAAACACACATTACTTAGCAATGTATAGCTTGCTTACTTGGCGGACTCTCAATGACTGTTTCTCACCCTGAGCAGTTAGGGCCTTCTTTGGCAGCTGGGCCCAGGGAATGGTTTGTGTTTGGTTTGCTCCAGGTTTCCTTCCTTTGTCTTGCTGGAGTTGTGTTTATTCTCATTTGTATCTTGCTGCGTTCGCTTCCAAGAGGGCCGGTTGAGGGTTGAGAACAGAGCCTTCCTCTAACCAGGATGCATTTCATGATTCACTTAGACAAGCCTCAGCTTGCAGTTCCTTAAAGGCCCTATTTTGCAGGGTCTTTGACAGCTAGCCTACTAACTCTATCGCACAGATGCAGACACTCCCTTCTGGAAGGCTATCACAGACTAGCTTTCTTTATGGCATTTGTCCCAGAGAGGAAGTCACTGGGGAAAGACGTGTACAGCTCTTGTCTACCTTTAACTATCAAGCGTTCCATGAGCAAAATAAACACTTGGCTTGGTACATTTTGCACTGTGTAAGCCTCTTGGTAGGAATTACTTCCAACTCAAACAGAAAAATATAAAAGAAATAGGGACACCACGAGTTGAACCGTGATAATGCTAACCCTTACACTGGCCAAGTGTTTGTGCTTTGTCACTTGGATTGTACAGTTACATGATTCAGTCCTCTGATGATAACCACCCAAAATGTCTACTGTCTGGGGTTTTCACATCTCACATAAAACCCCAGCTCTGCTCTTTTGTCCACATGTTACTGCAACATCATATACAAACAGTGAAAGTCTTGGTATTAAATTTGTGGTTAACTCACACTGAGATATGGGTACATCTGTGCCCCCAACCCTCAGGCAGGCACAAGACCTGCCCACCAGTCCCTTCCCACATAAAAACACCCTCACATCAGGCATCAGGAATCTATCAGCTTTATCTAATCTAGTATTTTAGTTAAGTGGAAATAAATGTACCGTGTATACTGTTTTGTGTCTGGCCGTTCTTCCCCACAGTGATGTTTTGAGGTTCATCTGCTGCATGTAGTCATGGTCTGTTTTTTCTCACTGCTTAAGTGTACACCAGACTGTACACCAGCTTGTTTATCTGTTCTGATGCCAGCCAAGGAGCAGTTCCTAGTATGGGTCTATCATGAGGGATACTACAGTAAACATCCATACGCAGAGATATTTAGAAGACATGCAGTTTCATTTCCCTTAAATAAATATCTAGACGTGAGACTGTTGTCATGTGTGAAGTGGGTATCGCTACCATATTAGACTTCACCAGCAGCAGGTGAGGGTCCAACCTGCTCTACCTTCCCATCAGTGTGAGTACCCATTATTTTAATTTCAGTCATCTTAGCATGGAATGTTGTCATTATGACTTTAATTGGCCTTTTTTTTTTGATAGCCAATGGTCCTGAAGACTATTTTATGTGATTATTAGACATTTGTGTTTCTTTAAAATTCTTTTTCATTTTACTTTTTATGTATATGGATATTCTGCCTTGATGTAAGTGCCCAAAAAAGTCAGAAGAAGGTGTTGGATCCCCTGACACTGGACTTACAGACCGTTGTGGGACAACTTGTGGGTGCTATGACCCAAGTGTGGGTCTTCTGAAGAGCCAGTGCTCTTAACCTCTGAGCTGTCTCTACAAACCCTATGTTTCTTCTTTAATGAAGTGTGTTTCATGTCTATTTTTAATTAAGCTATCTAGTTATTTTGTTAATCAAATTTTTATAATTCTGAATTCAAACTTTTGGGCTTTGTAGATAGCTATTTTTTCCTAGCCTGTTTTGCTTAGGGATTTTTATTTTATTTTATTATTATTTGTGTGTGTGTGTGTGTGTGTGTGTGTGTGTGTGTGTGTGTGTGT
>JADRCD010147016.1:0-27254 GCA_019843815.1 Montemys delectorum | reverse complement strand
CCCTTTTCATTTCTGATCTTGTTAATTGGGATACTGTCTCTGTGCCCCCTAGTTAGTCTGGCTAAGAGTTTATCTATTTTATTGATTTTTCTCAAAGAATGAGGGACTGGTTTTATTGATTCCTTGTATAGATCTTTTTGTATCTACTTGGTTGATTTCAACCCTAAGCTTATATCCTGCTGTCTACTCCTCTTGGATGTATTTGCTTCTTTTTGTTCTAGAGCTTTCAGGTGTGCTGTTAAGCTGGTAATATATGCTCTCTCTAATTTCTTTTTAGAGGTGCTCAGAGCTAAGTTTTCCTCTTAGCAGTGTTTTCATTGTGTCCCATAAATTTGCATATGTTGTGCTTTCATTTTCATTAAATTATAAAAAAGTCTTTAATTTCTTTATTTCTTCCTTGACCAAGTTATCATTGAGTAGGATGTTGCTCAGCTTTCATGTGTATGAGAGCTTTCTGTTGTTATGGTGCTATTGAAGACCAGCCTTAGTCTATAGTAATTTGATAGGATGGGTGGGATTATGTCAGTCTCCTTGTATCTGTTGAGGGCTGCTTTGTGACTGATTATATGGTCAATTTTGGAGAAGGTACTATGAGGTGCTGTGAAGAAGGTGTATTCTTTGATTTAGGATGAAATGTTCTATAGATATCTGTTAAAACCATTTGGCCCATAACTTCTGTTAGTTTCAATGTGTCTCTGTTTAGTTTGGGTTTCCATAATCTGTCCATTGCCGAAAGTAGGGTGTTGAAGTCTCACACTATTATTGTGTGAGCTACAATGTGTGCTTTGAGTTTTACTTAGAGTTTCTTTTATGAATGTGTGTGTCATTGCATTTGGAGCATAGATGTTCAGAATTGAGAGTGTCTCTTGGTAAATTTTTCCTTTGATGAGTACGAAATTTCCTTCCTTATCCTTTTTGATAACTTTTGGTTGAAAGTTGTTTTTATTTGATATTAGAATGGCTATTCCAGGTTGTTTCCTGGGCCCATTTGCTTGGAAAATTGTTTTCCAGCCCTTTACTCTGAGGTAGTGTCTTTCTTTGACACTGAAGTACATTTCCTGTATGCAGTAAAATGCTGGCTCCCATTTATGTATCCAATCTATTATTCTATGTCTTTTTATTGGGAATTGAGTCCATTGATGTTAAGAGATATTAAGGAATAGTCATGTTTCTTTCTGTTATTTTTGATGTTATTTTTACCTTTATGTGGCTATCTTCTTTTGAGTTTGTTGAAAAAAGATTTACTTTCTTGCTTTTTCTAGGGTGTAGTTTCCCTCCTTGTATTGGTGTTTTCTGTCTATTATTCTTTGAAAGACTGGATTTGTGGAAAGATTGTATAGATTTGTTTTTGTCATGGAATATCTTGGATTCTCCATCTATGCTAAGTCCTAGTTTTGTTGGGTATAGTAGCCTGGCCTGGCATTTGTGTTCTCTTAGAGTCTTTATAAGATCTGCTCAGGATCTTCTAGCTTTCATAGTCTCTGTGGAGAAGTCTGGTGTAATTCTGATATGTCTAACTTTATATGTTACTTGACCTTTTGCACATATTACTTTTAATATTCTTTCTTTGTTTTGTGCATTTTGACTATTATGTGATGGGAGAAATTTCTTTTGTGGTCCAATCTATTTGTAGTTCTGGTGACCTCTTGTATGTTTATGGGCATCTCTGTTTTTAGGTTAGGGAAGTTTTCTATAATTTTGCTGAAGATATTTACTGGCCCTTTAAGTTGGAAATTATCACTCTCTTCTATAATTTTCCTTGGATTGGTCTTCTCATAGTTTCCTGGATTTCCTGGATGTTTTGGGATAGGACCTTTCTGCATTCTGCATTTTCTTTAACTATTGTGTCAATGTTTTCTATGGTATCTTCTGTACTTGAGATTCTCTCTTCTATCTCTTGTATTCTGTTAGCGTTACTTGTATCTATGACTTCTGATCACTTTCCTACATTTTATATAGCAAGGGATGTCTCCCTTTTTGGTTTCTTTATTGTTTCTGTTCCCATTTTTCAATCCTAGATGGTTTTATTTGATTCCTTCAACTGTTTGGTTATTTTTTCCTGCAATTCTTTAAGGGATTTTTATATTTCCTCTTTATAGACTTCAAGCTGTTTACCTATTTTCTCTTGTATTCCTTTAAGGGAGTTATTTATTCCCGTCTTAAAGTCCTCTAATATCATCATGACATGTGATTTTAAATCAGAATCTTAATTTTCTGGTATGCTGGGGTGTCCAGGGCTCGCTGTGGTTCTGATGATGCCAAATAGTCTTGGTTTCTGTGTTGCTTGTGTTCTTGCCTTTGCCTCTCACCATTTGGTTACCTATGGTATTAGCTGGTCTTGCTGTCTCTGCCTGTGGCTTGTCCTTCCTGCAAGCCTATGTATCAGAACTCCTGGGAGACTAATTCTCTCCAGGAGGAATATTAGTATGGACAGTTGTGGCATAGGGTCACCTCTGGGGTGCAGACAGAAACAGGAAGCATCCTGTCCTGGGCTCTTCCTTGGTTCCTTTGTCCAGATGGCTCTGGATAGGTCCCTATCAGGTCAGGAATTTGAGCAAAAGTGGTGGTCTTACTTGTGTTCACAGGTGAGTCAGCACCCCTGGGATACCAGCTCTGTTCCAACAGTATTTAGTTAAGGAGCACTGTGGCAGAGGATCAGCTCTGGGTGCAGACTGGATGTTTATATTTTATTGTACAGTATTGTTTTAGCTATCTTAAGTTTTTGCTTTTTCCATATGAAGTTGAGTATTCTTATTTCAAGGTTGTTTTGTTGGAATTTTGTTAGGGATTGCTCTGAATCTTTAAATTGCTTTTGGTAAGATGTTCTTTTTTACTATGTAAATCCTTCAGATCCATGAGAATGTAAAATATTTCTGTCTTTAAATATCTTCTTAAATTTTCCTTTTAAAAGACTTGACACAAATTTGTATTGTTCTTTTACTGGCTTTGTTAGTATTATTTTTGACTATTTTGAAGAGTATTGTTTTCTTAATTTTTTTCAGCCCATTTGTATTTTTTATAAAGAAGGGTGACTGCTTTGTTGAGTTAAAAAATATCCTCCCATTTTACTTAAGGTGTTTATCAGCTCTAAGAAGTCTCTGGTAAAATTTTTGGCATTACTTATATATACCTTTACATCATCTACTATAATGATAGTTTAAATTTTTTCTTTCCAATTTTATTACTATTAACTCCTTTAGTTGTATTATTGCTCTAGGTATAACTTCATGTTCTACCTTGAGTGGATATAACATGGACAGCCTTAACTTGTTCCTAATTTTCTTGGAAAGTCTTTGAGTTTCTCTTATTTTCAATTGATGTTGGCTATTGACTTAATGTAAAATGTTTTTACTATATTTGGATATATTTCTTGTATTCTTCATTTCTCCAAGACTTTTATTATGAAAGGGTGTTGTAGATTGTCAAAGGGGTGTTTAAGTATCTAAAGCTCATGTGTTTTCTTTTATTGCAGTTTGTTTATATGGTGGATTACATTGACGGATTTGTATATGTTAAACCATGCCCCCATATCTAGGTGAATTCTACTTGATCATGGTGGATGATATTTTTGATATGTCCATAAATTTAGTTTGCAAGTATTATATTAAATATTTTTGTATCACAGTTCATGGTGTGAATTTGTCTATAATTTTGCTTGTTTGTTTGTTGGTTTATTTATTTATTTATTTTTTGAGTCTTTGTGTGGTTTAGGTATCAGACAGACTGTGGCCTCATATAATGAATTTGGCCATGTCCTTTTGTTTATATTTTGAATAATAATTTGAGGAGTATTGGTATTAGTTCTTTGAAAGTCTGATAGAAGTTTGTGTTAAAGCTATCTGACTCTGGACTTTTTGTTGTTGTCATTTGGGAGATTTTAATGACTGCTTCTAAATCCTCAGAGATAATAGATCTATTTAAATTTTCTGCCAGATCTTTGGTAAGAGGTATCTGTCAAGAAAAGTGTCCATTTTCTTTAGATTTTACAATTTCATGGCATACATGTTTTTAAAGTATAACCTAGTGATTCATTGAATTTCTTCAGTGTCTGTTGTTGTTTCCCCTTTTTATTTCTTATATTGTTAATTTAGTTTGCTTGGATAAGGTTTTGTCTATTTTTTCATTTTCTCAAAAAAAAAAAAAACCAACACTTTGTTTTGATTCATGAAATATATAAATTGAATAAAATTATATATATATGTATATATTCAATATATCTTTGACAGAGCAACACTAGTTTAGAAGGTTTCAAAAGTGTCAACAGAAAAAATTTCATTCACTGAAGTATGGAATAAGAAAATGTGACCAACACAGTCAGTATCCTGCATCCTATTAGAAAGAGAACAAAAGAAACCTACTACTTTAAAATTTTCTTCAAACTTATTTTATTATTCTATGTGTATGTTTTGGGCTACACATATGTTTGTGACCTACAGAGGTCAGAAAAAGTCATCCAATCCCTAGAACAGGCATGGCAGAGAGTTATAAGCTGTCAAGTGTATGCTGAAAATGAAGCCTATGTTCTATGGAACTGTAACAATTACTCTTAACCACTAAGACATATTTCTAGTCCAAGCTTTTATAATTTTGATTATACCATTGAGATATAAAGTCAAGCAGGAGAAAAGTACAACTTTACTATAAAATTCTAATATATAACATTAAAACTGAATCTAGGAATTAAATTGTCTTCTCTCTAGAAAATGAGTTAACCTTGCTTATAAGTATATTATAAAAGATGACATTCAAGAAGAGAAAAGGCCTGTGATAGTCTTACCATAATAATGCTTCTTATGAACTTACTTTTTAAATGGAAAATTTCTACCAAGAGTGGAACAATGATAAAGGGCAGTAGAAATCCTCCCAGAATTTCCATATTCACAATCCAGCTAGTGTAGAAATAAGATAAGGGATCTGGAATATAAGCTAAACAAAATTAAACAATTAGAAAATTGATCATGCTATGTATTAGACAAAGAGATATGAAATAATATCATTTAATAGAATTTTATTACCCCTTAAAATTCTTCACAGCTCTATGTGGGGATAAAAACCTGTAATCAGCATTCAAAAGGAAGAGGCAACAGGATTGAATTCAGCCTCTGTTATATAATGAAACTCTGTATTCAATAAAAGGACAGAAAGAAAAATGAACAGAGAAGGAAAGATATAGCCTACAGAGACATTGTACTGCTCCTTACAATGTACTGATTCAATCACTTCTCACAGTTGGATAAAATTGATATTTTATATCTTTTTGCTATTACCCTTTATTGCTAACTTTGATTTGATGCTGCAAGAGGATGAAAAATTTGAAAAAAACTCAGAATTAGATGAATAAATTTTGTGTTTATGAGAGATATAAACCTGTGGAGGCCGTACTGCAGTGAGCAGAACTGACCTCCAAAAATATCAATACCTACTCCCTGAATACTGGCAACATATTATAATACATGTGAAAAAGTATCTTCTGGTGTAATTCAGACACATCAGTATATAGGAAAATTTCCTAAACAAAACACCAATGGCTCATGCTCTGAGATCAACAATCGACAAATAGAGTCTAATAAAATTGAGAAGCTTCTGCAAAGCAAAAAACATTGTCAATAGGACAAAACAGTAACCTACATATTGAGACAAGATCTTTATCAACTCTACATCCAATAGAAGGCTAACTAATATCCAAAATATACAAAACAAAACAAAACAAAAAAAAACAAAACAAAACAAAAAAAAACTCAGACGGGCGGTAGTGGCACACACTTTTGATCCCAACACTTGGGAGGCAGAGGCAGGCAGATTTCTGAGTTTGAGGCCAGCCTGGTCTACAAAGTGAGTTCCAGGACAGCCAGGGATATACAGAGAAACCCTGTCTTGAAAAAAACAGAAGAAAAAACTCAAGATTTTAGACTCCAGAGAACCAAATAACCCTATTAAAAATATGATACATAGTAAACAAAGAATTATCAACTGAGAAATCTCATATGGCTGGGAAGCACTTAGAGAAATGTTCAACATTCTTAGTCATCAGGGAAATGCAACCCAAAACGACCCTGAGATTCCATCTCACACCAGTCAGAATAGCTAAAATAAAAAATGCAGGTGGCAATAGATACTGCCAAGGATGTAGAGAAACAGGAATACTCCTCCACTGCTGGTGGGACTATAAGCTGGTAAAACAACTTTGGAAATCAATCTGACAGTTCCTCAGAAGTTTACAAATAGTCCTACCTGAAGACACAGCAATACCACTCCTGGGCATATACCCTAAAGATCTTCCAACATATAACAAAGACTCATTCTCAACTATATTTATAGCAGCATTATTTATAACATCCAGAAACTGGAAACAACCCAGATGTCCCTCAGCAGAAGAATAGATACAGAAAATGCGGTACATTTACACAGTGGAGGACTACTCAGCTATTAAAAACAATGACTTCATGAAGTTCATAGGCAAATGGACAGAAATCTAAAATATTACCCTGAGTGAGGTAATCCAGTCACAAAGGAACACACATGGTATGTATTCACTGATGAGCAGATATTGCCCCTAAAGTTCGGAATACCTGCAATATAACTCACAGATCATGTGAATCTCAAGAAGGAAAAAAAAGCAAAGTGTGGTTGCTTCAGTCCTACTTAGAAGGGGGAACAAAATAACCATGAGTGGCACAGGAAAGGAAGGACTTGGGAGGAAGCAAGGAGGGGGATGGAAAAAGTAGAGCAGGAACAGATTTTGGAGAAGACAGTTGAGAAGTACGGGAAATTGAATGGAGGTGTGTAGCAGTGAGAGATGGGGAACTGGGGGTAGCCACTAGAAAGTCCTAGATGTCAGAGAATCAATAGATTCCCAGGACCCAACAGGGTTGACATTAGCCAAAACAAAACAAAACAAAACAAAAAACAAAAACAAAAATGGGTAGATAGAAACTGTAGAGATCATATCCAGTGATTAGGCAAGGCCCTGTTTGAGGGATGGGGCTACCCACTCATCTCAAAAATATTAAATCAGAATTGCTTCCAACGGATATGCAGGGACAAAGAGTGGAGCAGAGACAAAAGGAAAGGCCACCCAGAGAATACCCAACCTAGGGATCCATCCCATCTGCAGACACAAAGCCCAGACACAATTGCTGATGCCAAGAAGTGCTTGCTGACAGGAGTCTGATATAGGTGTCCCCTGAGAGGCTCTGTCAGAGCCTGGCCAATACTGATGCAGATGCTAGCAGCCCACCATCTGACTGAGCACAGGGTCCCCAGTGGAAGTTTTAGGGGAAGGACTGAAGGAGCTGAAGGTGTTTGGTAACCCCATAGGAACAATAAAAATATCAACCAACTGGAACCCTCGAGAGCTCCCAGGGACTCAACCACCAACCAAAGAGTACACATGGAGGGACCCATGGCTCCAACTGTATATGTAGCACAGGATTGCCTTATCTGTCATCAATGGGAGGGTAGGCCCTTAGTCCTGTATAATTTCAATGCCCTAATATAGGGGAATGCTAGGGTTGCGGTCACATAGGAGTAGGGGTGGAGCACTCTCTTAGAAGCAGGGATAGAGGTTTTGTGGAGGGAAAATTGGAAAGAGAGACAAGATTTGAAATGTAAATAAGTAAAACAATTTAAAAAAATGTAGTCACACACACACACACACACACACACACATCAGCTATTGGAAGGGGCAGGAGAGAAGTAATAGAGAGGGTCAAGAAATTGAATAAAAATATATAGCTGTGGGGGATGAGGAACAGGAGGTAGCCACTAGAAAGACCCAGATGCCACAGAAGTGAGAGGCTCCCAGGACCCAATGAAGATCACTTTAGCAGAAATATGCAACAAAGGGGAGATAGAACTTGTAGAGTCTGCCTCCCGTAGATAGCCACAGCCCTCCAGTTGACAGATGGGGCCACCAACCCATCTCAAAATTTTTTTTAACCCAGAAATGTTCCTGTCCAAAGAAAAAACAGAGGGAAAATAGAACAGAGACTAAAGAAAAGACTATCCAGAGACCTACCCACCTAGGAATCCATCCCATTATCAGACAGCAAACTCTTGAAAAACCATTAATAATGATGATGATGATGATGATGATGATGATGATGATGATGATGATGATGGTCGCAGTGGTGGTGGTGGTGAGGGTGATGGTGATGGCGATGGTGATGATAATAGTAAGAGAGTCCAAGAAGACTGAACGGAAATGACTAGTGAAATGTCCTTCTAAATAGTCATGAATTCCAATTATGGAGCAACCTGAATTCTGTACAGGAGTTTAGATTTAAAAAGAAATTCAAAATGTTTCTTCTATAGTCCCTAAAACTGATTTTTCTGCTCCATGGTGCACTATTTAGAATGAATAGATGTTAGAAATCCAACTTCTCTTGATGGAAGAAGCTAAATACATTCCCCTGTTTGAAGTCTAACAAATGTTCCAATGCACTTGTATAAAAGGCTGTAGTCTTACAATTCCAATCATTCCTAGTAGTGCAACACAGTCCCCAAACTACAGGAAAACAATCCTAAAATATCTTCAACTTAAAAGATTTTTCTCCAAATACCAAAGAAGTTATGAGAAAAAAATCACAAATGTTAAGGCATCACACTTCTTTTTTTCCCTCCTCTTGCCATTTAATAAATTCTTTGGAAATAAATAGGTCTTATACATAGCAAACTGAAGACATATGCCAAATTTTCCAATAGGCCTTTCTCCTAAAAGATAACCCTCCATCACACTTCTTAAATGTCAAAATACACAGTGAAAAATAATAGAAAAACTATATAATTGGCATTAAAGCAGACCTATAGGAGCAAAATAGAGATGTCAGAAACAAATATGTATATGTATATGCATGTGTAGGTATAGGTGTATATGTGTATGAATGTGTGTATGTATGTATGTGTATTGCATGTGTATATGTATATATATGGTTGGCAAGACACCAACTACACAAATAGAGCAGAACTGTTCATTAGTTCTGAAACTGTCAACATGAATGAAATTAAATCCTTGTCATGTAACTTATACAAAAATCAACTCCTTAGATCAAATATGTAAAGCTAAGACATTAGAGTATATTACTACAAGAAATATATAAGTGAAGCTTAGCAGAAATTTTTAGGTATGATCTCAAAGGCACAATAGACAGAAGAAAGATTAAGCAGAACTATAGGAAACTAAAATGTGTTTGCACAATAAAACAAAATGATCAACAGAGTATAAATAAAAACTTTCAGAATCCCAGAAAAAACATTTTTGAACCTTAGGCCTGATAATAATTAACACACACACACACACACACACACACACACACACACACACACACATACACACACACATGTCAATAGAGTTTTCTTACCCATGGCTAGTATAATTTAAAGTGATACCATAATCAGTTACTTATAAAGTATTCATGTACCAAAATATGATCTACCAACACTCATTAAACATCCAAAATAGCCAACTACAGCTATGTACTTATTAAATTTGAGAAAACCTCTTATATTAAGGAGGAATTAAATGCAGATGGCTCTTGAAATGGCTAAGATGACCTATATCCTTTCTTTCTGCTTCCTATATTTTCTCTTTAAGAACCTTTAGAAGTTATCATAAGTAGTTACTTGAACAAAATTATTCCAAGTAGGTTGGAATTAAGTGTTTTATTTTCTCAATAATTCATTGTGAATATAAATGTAAATATTTACCTTTACTGATTAAAGCATGGGGAAACTCATTTTCAGGTGTCATAAATTCTAAAAAAAGAAATTTTCATTGGAATGATAGAAACACATGTCTATGCAAGCTAGTATCAAAGGGCTATCAAGCAAAAGGTAGGTAAGTAAGAACAGAGAAAGTCCTGCTGGGGAGCTCTATAACTCAGAGGTTCTCTTTTGTGATTAGGAAAAAAATGTATATACTAATAAATTATTTTGCTATGCACACATGTTGCTAACCATTCTGCATATATACTTCCCCTGTAAGCCCTCAAAGAATAAAATGATTTTCAATGTCAAAATCATAATTTAGTTTATTACATTCATCACAAAGTATACTTAAAAATATTGATCATTTTCATGTTTAATATATCCACAGAATGATTTCATAGTTTAAAAACTCCTCATGAAGTTACACATATGTATATTAGCATTGGAATAAAATAGAATTTATTTATATTCCATATATTTCCATATAGATTCTAAGATAAAAACTGATAAAATTTTTGAGCTATAGTCACATTGACATTTAAATGATGATAAAAAATTTAAAGTCAATAAGGATTGATGCAATATTATCTTATAAAGCTATGTATCATCCTTCTTGTGTCAGGAGCAAAAGGATATGGTCCCTAATATAGCAAAAAGAAAAAAAAAGGAAGCTTTAGATGTTTCCTCGCACAACACTGTGTAAGATTATGATCCTTTGGGATTACACCCAAACCCAAGATTATCCTGGTGATGAAGAAAATTTCAGATAACTTAACAATCCCATGGAGACATACATCTATGAAACAGAACTAAAGATATGTTACCATAATTATTACTATTTACCTTTGTTTATAATTACAGATACTTACCAACGATTATTAGAGAGGACGTGAAGACAAACAAAGATGGCAATAGTATTATTATTATGTATAATATATAGGAGCATGCTTTGGATCTAGATGCACATCCTAGAACAAGGAAAATTAGAATTAAAAAAAAATGATGCTAACAGTATGAGATAATAGCACAAAGACAGCCCCCTGAAAAGCTAGGTTTTATTATTACACTCCTACTAATCTTATAAATAGTATTTAAGCATAAGATGTGTTTTGTAAATAGGACATCTCATATGGATTTCTAAGAGTGGCGGGGATAAAAAGAGGTTCCTTTTCAGACCCTAATAACCCTAATCTATGACAAAATTAGTAGCATGAGAGAGTAGAGACAGCTCAGCTCATAGGAGTCCTCATAAGTTTTAATCTTTAGCAAGTGTAGCTATGAGAACAGCATTGGCTGAAATGAGGGAACAGAGTTCAATCCACAGATTCTGAAAACAGAAGAAGTCATTTCCTTCAGCAGTGCAGGAAGCACACTATCACATTTAAGGTGCTAAGGCCTTGTCCAAAGAGTCACTTCCTAAGGACAGACAGTATACAAGTATCACTCCATAGATTATAGAATATGAACCCATAAAATAGTTAATCTTCATATCACCTTCCAGAAGTACAAGATTTTTGTATGTGCTAGAAATATATTTTAGACAAAATAGCACAGTTTTGACTTTAGCCTTTGGAAGACAGAGAATCAGAACATATTTTCTGTTTTGGATACAACTATTGGACACATTATATAGAAAATATATGATATCAAAGGAGAATAGGCTTCCCATATCTACTGTGGAATAGATTCTTTCAATTATAATTGGTCTCCAAATATGGAAGATACACAAGAAAAAAACCTTTAAACCAAGTACTTAAATAGCATAATGACATGGAGCCAAACATACCTGTAGATCAATATCTTCACAGGGTTTAAGCAATACATTACTATATTCCAGCTTGCAAAATAATTGACAAGGATTTCATCTCATATTTTATGAGCTCTCTTCACATCAGGTCAATTGTTGTTTTCAATTACCAACATCTATGATTCCTTGTTTAGGAAACCAAGGACTGAATTTTACAATCACTTGTACAATGTTACCGAACTATTTCTGTAATTATTTTGCTCCACTGGATGTTAACAAACATTTAAATAATGTTAACAATGTTCATCTCAAAGGACTGAAAAGAAACCATATTTATTTTACTCTTACTTGTGGTTGTGTGTGATCCTTTGTGCTAGAGGAACAAATTCCTGCCTCATGCTTTGATTTAAAGAAAAATTTCCTACTACCTCTGAAGGTTGAGTCCCTCACATTGGGCACTAGTTATGTTGGTTTGATTCAACAAGACTCGGTAGTCGATTTTGGTTGAAACTCTGAGAGTCTGACATTAGACAGCTTATCTCAGGGATGTGCAAGGACAGCATAATTTGGAAAAATAAGTTTCCTTGGAGCTAATTAATCCCATGTGTACAACAAATATGGCTACATCAAAACTCTTTTAAAGTACAAATGACATTTTCCATAAAGATAGGTTCTGTACATTAATTAAGGAAGCAGGTTCAATGTAAAGAAAGATTGTGATAAGTGTCTGGTGGAAGACAGTGTTACAGATTAACTGAAATAAACAGGGTCAAGGTATGAGTCTTGAGAACCTGTTGGTGCCTGCACATACAAATAACACAAAGATCTCCATTCTACAAAAAACCTCAGCTTCCAAATTTTAAATACAAACAGGTAATATACATATCTTTCTTTGAACTGATAACACTGTGTTTTTAACATTCTTGCTTTCTCTGGTACTTATCTGAGAGCACTGATATCTATATTCCTCCTATAGAAAAATGGCAAAAATATAATACTCATGTATGAAGTTCTCAAAACTTATAATTTAAAAAAATGTAGCAACTTTTCTTAACTATTGAACCATCTTTCCATCCACATGTGTGTACATTTATAGGGAACATTTTAGGATTGTATGTTATTGATAAATTACTTTTACTTCATGGGTTCTCAATTCTATTCTCTCATCCATGTACATATGGAAACTATGCTTGCTCAATAAAGGTAGGACTTTTAGCTTTAGACATGAGTTAGAGGATGTTTCAAAGATTTGTCCTTCATAGACACACATTTTTACATATTGTTAACATAGCCTGTAGGGTCATTTATCTGGTTGTAAAAGAGAAAAATTTTAAAATGTGAATATTCATATCCTTTAAATTTTATTCCAAACTGTCATGGATCAAATATTTTTTTTTAAAAAAATTAGTCTTTGTAAAACACTCAGGATACAGAGGATTTTCAGGATGTGTAGATGAAATAACAGCCTACATGTTTGTACCTTGGAGGAATGTCATAATTGTGCAGCAAGAACTGGGACAGCCATTAATCTGAGAGGCACAAATACTCTTATCAGTGAAAGCCCCAGTAGTCCCAAGAAGGAATTTATAATCGACCAACCATTATAAAGCACACAGTTCTTCATTTGTTATTTCTTATAATTCCAAAGACAAAAAGTACCAGATGTCTACAAGGTCTACCTTGTAGACATCTGAGCATTAGCTACAAGAAACAGATCTTCAGTGTTGCTACCATTACCATCATATTTATGTTCCAATTTGAAGTAAGTAAGTAAAATGAGCTTGAATTTGAACACAATCACCATACACAGGGCCACACTAATATCTTCCAAGCACAAAGTATCCAATTCAAAATGTTGATCTGAAATTGGGACTGTAAAGAAAAGAAGTCTAGGTTATACATTGTTTTTCAGATTTCTGTAGCTTCTTACTCTTACGTGCACAAGAACAATAGAGAAGAAATGTGGTCTACTTAGTTTTGGGAGTGAGCATGTTTTGTTAAGCCTAGAAGCGAATTTTAGGAGGCAGTGCCTATTTTCCTCAAGCAGCATGGCTCTTACTAATTCATCTGAAGAATAAACAGATATACTAGGTTTACTGTGTTTTATGTAGTGATAAGGCTCTTCAAGAGTTCTGGCCTATAAAGAGTATGGTGAAACAGAGAATTCTTAGATGAACAGGATCTCAGAAATAAAAGAGGTCTTCTCTTTTATTCTGATTCTCAAGCATCATTTTCCCTAGGATGCATGATCATTCCATTTTTATCATCTGCTCTATCTTCATATTCCATCTGCTAATATCTTCCTAGATCCTCATGTGTACCATCTCACCAAGGATATCTAATCAAGATCTACTCATTGATAGTCTATATCCTTGAAAAGAGGAAAGTGTAGTAACTCTTCATCTACCCACAGATTTAACCTTCACTGCACAGAAATCCATTCAATATCATAGGGTCCACTAATATAGGATATTTGGCAGCTTCTCTTTTTTCCTTTGTAATGCAGGAAATATCTCTTCTTAAATGTATCTAATATGCCATACTTCCAAAGGCTGCCAATAAAATTTCTGCCTGATTAGCTCTTATAACGAAAGGTCACCAAGTGAAAGCCAAGTCTCCAGGTTTAGAAGTAGAGGAACTAAGTTCCTAATCCAATTTGGAAAAGGGGATTCTAGATTTTGGCCTGCCTTGGAAGAAAATGGGAGAAGGAGAAAGGACAGGGCACAGAGGGGGGTGGGTGGAAAAGGCTCTTACTAATGCTATTTGTGGACTCCTTAATTTATAAACACACAATGTATTGAGGTGTTATACTTTGTATTATCATACTCAGAATCTCCACGATCCCCACTGGACAGCAGATATTGCTTCAATAAGCTCTGAAGCAAATTGTAAGCTGAAAAATGGCATTCCTTTGTAGTAAAGCCCCTACAAAGCTTATAGGCTACTGAAGATAGGAGTGTAAAAAGGCAATAAAATGACAAATGTTAGAAAGTTTATGAAGAAAATGGGCATTTTATGCAATGTTGGTGGTAATGTGAAATAATGAGAATATGATATGCTACCTCCTCAAGATAAAATTGAATTAACACGTGTTCCAGAAACTCTACTTTTTGAAAATATGTCCACAAGAATGTAAAACACATTAAGAACAGTATTTTTATACCTGTGTTCACAGAAGAATCATGGGCAATAATAAAGAGATGCACAATACATACTTAAAATTTTAGGCCCTGTCTGAAGCATTAGAGGTTAAAATCTACAAACAGAAGTCAATAAAGCATTGGAAGGAATTGATCATTTGTAGCAATTGTCTTGTGAAAGAAAAAATATTCTAGATTTTTTTCATTTGTTAATATGTTTAAAATTTTTTCCAGCCCATGACTGGAGGTTTTATGTTTATAACAGGGTTCCTTATAGAGAAAAATATATTACTTTAATTATGGCAAAAGGTATCTAATATATTTACCATATTCACCTTTTCCTACTTTATAGTTTTCTTACATTGAATACATTCATATTGCAAGACTCTCATCTCCATTCATCTCTGTATATGCTTTCATCTCCCCAAACTGAAATTCTATATCCACCAAACAAAAATTTTATCTCTTTCCTACCTCTATAACCCTTCACTCTATTTTCTATATGTAAGGTCTGGAGTACTTTAAGGAATACATTTGTATACATTATATACAAATAACATATTGTCCAATGTGTAATTTACTCTTGTTTGTTTTAATCTTTGTGCATTTCACAGGAGAAAAATAATAAAAACCTCCTCTAAAAGTGATCAATTCAGCCCTGGATTTTTGAATACTGTTTAGAACTATAGCTCTGCCTTACTATAATGCAGCAGTTCTCAACTTGTGGGTCACAACTATCAAAAACCTCATATATCCAATGGTTTTAGGAACCATCAACCAAAAGTTTATTTTTGCTTCTACTTCATAACTATAATTTTGGCACTGAATGGTGTCCCACTTCTAAGACCACTGGAAATATTTACCAGTGGTTTCCTCCCACATATTGAGAAATATTGCAGTGTAAAGGATCACTTCATCTCATTGTTCTGAGCCTTGAACACATAATTCCCATGAGGGCCTTGAGGATAAATTGAGGACAACACATTTCAAATATGTTCCCCCTTTTCTTAAACCTTTCATTTTGATTCCACTCTCTATGATGAATGAAAATAAAGAATGACTCCAGTTGTCTATGAACACCACTAAAATCAAATAAAATGTTTTAATATAATTTTGAAAAGAGTATCATTTGGTTTACATTAGTCTCTAAAAGACATATTTCAGTATAAAAGTATCTTTTCACAAGGGACGTGGTTTTTTATATTTACAATATAAAAAATCATTGCTTAAATATATTATTTTACATTGACAATTATTATTTGAACTAATTTTGCTTTTATGAATATATTTGTATGTACTGAATTTATTACTTGAAAAGTTCATCTTAATTGAAAATATTTTTTTCTTATGATAAATTTTGATTATGGCTTCCATTCACTCTGTTCTGTTCTCAGTTACTCCTTACCTCTTGACCCATCCAACTTTAGGCCTTCTGTTACCCTCTGACTTTACAAATGTTCATATTTAATACAAAATATCTTGATCATATCCCTGCTCCCAACTCTCTCACTCTCCATTCTGTGATCTCTCCAAGAGAGCGCCCTCCCAGCTTCATGTCTGCATTTATTTTTTGGTATACCAGTTAGTTTAATGACTGTTATACATATGCAAGGGTTATACATTGAGTGAAGGGCACTCTACCAATGGCTACGCATCCAAAGAAAACTAACTAATCATCACCCAGCATTCATTAACTACTAAGGGCTCCTAAACTAGAGTTGTATCCTCAGGAACTAGAATTTTTAATGGTTTATATTGACTCTAAAAGTTTAAAATGTTGGAACAACTACTGAGTTGCCTAGTCATTTAACTTTTTCAGAGCACCTGTGTTCAATTCCCAGCACAACCATTGTGGCTAATAACAATTTGGAGAATTTAATATCATCTTCTGGTTTCCATAGACAAAATTTGACATGAAGTCAAGTTATCTATACACAAAAATAAATTTTAAAAGAAAAGAAATAGAAGTTTAGGATACTGAATTAAGATAAAAATAGAAGTTTAAGATACTAAATCATCACCTCCTTTATATTAAATTTATAAAGCAATCAGAACAGTTTATTAGTTAGGTTCTAATGATTGCTTAGTCACTACAAAAAGAAAAGGCAAAAAAATAACTAGGAATTTGAAAGAAATTATTTCTCTTGGAGCATAATAAGATGCATTTATCATTAAACCTATAAAATTCAGGGCTTTGTAATCTAGACATTGTGGTTGTGTTCCAATGGTTTAATGACCCTATATTTGAAAGAACAGGCAACAATCACACTTCTTTTGCTAAATGTCTTATTAAGTACTTGAGAAAAGACTTTTACAGGAGGCACTAGCTACTTACTTGCAGGGTGGTAGACTGTGAGAGGAAGCCTGGTAAAGATGAATCTAAGGCTAGAAGCCCAGGGGATCCTAGACTGATGGTAGGAGTATTGCCTACTCCCAGCAACAGACTCAGGTCACGTAGCCACAGCTCCCTCTCAACCCCTTTCCCATAGAAAAATCTGTGGCTATCAGTCATGTAGGAGCAATGCCCAAAGTCCTTCAAAGTGTAAATCAGACATCCCTTACATCTCAGACCAAGCCAACAGGAAGCACCTAATGTCAGACTCTAACCCACTCCAAAATTCTATATAAGATCCTATCCAGAAGGAATAAAGGTGTGTGAAAATTACTCCATTGTCTGAGAGTGTCTATCGTAAGAGCTATAATACTGCCCAGGAAGAAAACTTCTCTCCTGAAATATTCACAAGGAACTCTTCTGCACTCCCCTCCCTGGCTAGCTAGCCTTCTGTCCTAGCCCACCTTGGCTCACAGTAAAGTCAGTGTGGTATCTCAGAGCAGCAGCAGCAGTAGAGGAGGCAGAGGCTACTCCCACTCTGTGCTTGCTCCCTTTTCCTTTCACGTGAACCCTCCCAACTGGCCAGGCCAGAGATCTCTGTGGACAGCCTCCAGTACACAGGCTCACACTTGCTTACATACCTCTTTGCCTTAGATGTAAAATGAGCAAGGCTCCTGTAATTTCAATCACTGAAATAATGAGCACCATTGCATTCTTTCTCCAAGGATGAGCTCTCTGAGAGTAGCTACCTTAAAAAAAACAAAAAACAAAAAACATATAATGCTATAATCATTTGATGTTTGTATTGAGGAACTCTACACTGGAAAAACACATTAAGAAAGCAAGAACCCTCTGTTGGAGCAAGACCTACTCTCCAGGATGGTGGCCCAAATATACTTCCTGCCCCAATGGGCTGCAACTAACTGGCACAAAAGTAGAGCACATGGATGGAGGAAAGACCTCTCCAACTGACCCCTGCTGGGAGCAGAGGCTATATGTTTTACAGACAGGAGCAGTTTTCTCCATGAAGGTCAGAAACAAGCTGGTGCTGCTGTGGTGGATGGCATAAATGTCATCTGTGTAGAACCTCTACCCCCTGCACTTTGGTGCATAAAGTGGAGCTAATTGCCCCCATCATGGCCTTGGAACTTGGGGATGGCAAGAAAATTAACATCAACTCAGATAACAAGCATGCCTTAGCCATAACCCATGTTCATGTGGCTATATACCAAGAGAGAGGACTGCTCACATTAGAGGGAAAATAAATTAAAAACAATCAGAAAACCTTGGATCTGATGAAGCCATCAACTGTGAGCATTATTCATTGCCCAGGACATCAGAGGGGAAGAGCTTCAGTGGCCAGAAGCAATAGCCAGGCAGACCAAGTGGCTAGAGAAGTGGCTAAGCAGGAGCTTATCCTGATTATGGCCTGCAAGAGACCCCCACAGAGGAATGGGATTGGCCTCACTTAAAATACACAGAAGACAAAAGGACTCAGATTGCTAGCCACCCTACCAACTATTACCTAGAAAAGGAAGGGCAATGGCACACAGAAGAAGGAAAGTTATACTCCCCGAAATACAAGCAAAAGACTTACTAGGCCAAATCCAGAGATGGATTTATTTAGGGGATAAAAAAGCTTGTCCAAGCAGTTAAGGGATCTAAAATATATATAATAGACCTCAGGTTTTTGGCCACAGATATAGTAGAACATTGTAAGGTAGGCCAGCAAGTGAATGCTTATGTGGCCAAGAGTAAACAGGGCAAAATGCCTAGGGAAGAATGGCCTGAAGTATATTGAGAGATTGATTTTACAGAAGTTAAGCCTGGAAAATATGGTTAAAAATACTTTTTAGTGTTTGTGAATGCTTTCTCTGGCTGGGTTGAGGATTTTCCTACAAAGCAGGAAACAGCTACCATGGTAGCCAAGAAGATGTTAGAGGAAATTTTCCCGAGGTTCAGAGTGGCCAAGGTAATTGTATTGGACAATGGTCCTGCTTTTGTCTCTAAGGTAAGTCATGGATTGGCAGAGATATTGGGGACTAAGTGAAAGCTCCATTGTGCATACCATCCCCAGAGCTCAGGACAGGTAGAGAGAATGAACAGAACCATAAAAGAGATCTTAACTAACTTGTCTTTGAAGCCTGACACTGACTGACTGGTGCTCCTTCCCCTGGCCCTGTTCTAAGTCTGGAATATATCCCCTACCAGTTTAACCTGACCCCTTTTCAAATCCTGTTTGATGCCCCAATTCCCTTGGTTTTTACTGGGCCCTCTCTGAAGGTAACCCAATTCACTGATAGGAACCTCTTCTTGAAGGTCAAAAACCTTCTGTCAATATGACTTGAGACTTGGTCCAAACTGTCTGTCTTAAATGCTTCAGGGATGCCAGAGACCCCTCACCATTTCCAGACTGGTAACTGGGTCTACAAAAGGAGGCATCAGGCACAGTCACTGGAACCTCAATGGAAGGTACCCTTCTTAGTGCTGCTAACCACACTTACATCCCTCAAGGTGGACAGTATTGTGGCCTGGGTGCATGTTTCCCATGTGAAACCTACAGATGCCCCACTCACTAGAGACCCCCAATGGACAGTACAGAAGATGAACAATTCACTCAAGCTCAAGATCACTCAATGTTTATCACGACCATCTGGTGGTATCTTTGGATTCGGGTTCCTTCTCCCATTCCTATGTACCTATCTGCCAAATCTGTTACAGCACTCACTGTCTCTCTTCTGTTAGGGTTGGGGTTAGCCAAGCAGCCACCAGGACCTCTGTTTTGGTTTTACAAGGGAATAATTATGACAGTTTGAGTGCAGCCGATGATTTAGATATAGAGAGAATAGAAATTTCCATCAGTCACCTTCAAGATTCATTGATTTCATTATCAGAAATAATACTACAGAATAAAAGGGGATTTGACTTAACATTTCCTCCAGCAAGGAGGGCTATGTGCTGCATTAGCTGAGGAGTGGTGCTTTTATATAGACCATTTTGGGATTGTTAAAGATTCAATAGCCAACAGGGCGGTGGTGGTGCATGCCTTTAATCCCAGCATTTGGCAGAGGCAGATGGATTTCTGAGTTCAAGGCATGCCTGGTCTAATTCCAGGACAGCCAGGGCTATACAGAGAAACCCTGTCTCAAAGAAAACAAAAACAAAAACAAAAACAAAACAAAACAAAAGACCCACAATTCAATGGCAAGGTGAGAGAAGGGCTAGCCAAGTGGAAGAGAGAAAGGGAATAGAGTTAGAGCTGGTTAGATTCTTGGTTTAATACCTCCCCTTGGTTAACCACCCTCATATCTACCTTGTTATGACCTCTAATTGTTCTTCTGCTATTGTTGTACCCTGTATATTGAACAAGCTTATAGCCTTCATAAAAAAGAGCAGTGCAACTGATAGTCCTGTGCCAACAATATGAGTTAGTTACCCAACACCCCTGAGCATAGCTCTAGGATTGGAGATTGTACAAGAAAAAGGTGGGGATGAGGGGCCCTAAGGGATTTTCCAGTCCCCCACCCTCCTTACAGCTTCCCCTTCCTGCCTGGGGTCATGTGTAGGCCAAGTTCTATTCTCTACCCACAAGAATATTCTTGAGTAAAAATTTCTCAGAATGTACTGACTGATAGTTACCTGATCCTCTGGAAAGTCCCAAGTAGAGTTCAAATGTGTGTCATGCTTGCTAGCCAATAGTTTGAACTATAGCCTTGCTAATGTAATCTATAACCCTAAAAAATATAAAACCTGCTTGTAATAGCCATCTGGAGTCAACTTCTCATCACCCATCTCCTGGGACTGATTGAAGACCGACCCCAACATACTAGAAAATAAACCTCTTGCTTTTGCAATAAAAAAAGAAAGAAAGTAAGAGCTATTTGTGTGTTTGTGTGTGTGTGTGTGTGTGCGTGTGTGCGTTTGTGTGTGTGTGTGTGTGTGTTGTTGTACTGTTTTAAAATTATATTTAAACAACCCAGATGTTCCTCAACAGAGGAATGGATACAAAAACTGTGGTACATCTACACAATGGAGTACTACTCAGCTATTAAAAACAATGAATTTATGAAATTCTTAGGGAAATGGATGGATCTGGAGAGTATCATCCTGAGTGAGGTAACC
Organism: Montemys delectorum; assembly: GCA_019843815.1. NCBI lineage: Eukaryota > Metazoa > Chordata > Mammalia > Rodentia > Muridae > Montemys > Montemys delectorum. The sequence goes on along the minus strand of JADRCD010147016.1, from coordinate 6,208 downwards.
CAATCACAAAAGAACACACATGGTATGCATTCTCTGATAAGTGGTTATTAGCCCAGAAGTGCGAAATACAGGAAGAACAACCCACAAACCACAAGAAACTTAAGAAGAAGGAAGACCAAAAGGTGGACATTTCATTCCTTCTTAAAAAGGGGAACCAAATACCCACAGAAGGAGTGGCAGAGATTAACTATGGAGCAGAGACTGAAGGAAGGACAAGCATATAGCTATCTCCTGAGAGGCTCTGACAATACCTGACCAATACAGATGTAGAGGCTCACAACCATTCATTGAACTGAGTACACAGTCCCCAATGAAGGAGTTAGAGAAAGGTTCTATGGAGCTGAAGGGTTTGCAGCCCCTTAGAACGAACAACAATATGAACTAACTAGTACCCTCAGAGCTCCCAGGGACCCAACCACCAAACAAGGACTATACATGGTGGGACTGAATGTTCTGGCAGCATGTGTGTAGTAGAGGATCGCAAATTTGATCATCTATAGGAGGAAAGGACCTCGGCCTTGTGAAGGTTTTGTGCCCCAGTATAGGGGAATGCCAGGGCCAATAAGTGGGAGAGGGTGGGGTGGCAGGCATGGGGAGGGGGGAGGCAAAAGGGGTTCGTTCTTGTTGTTTTTGTTTGTTTGTTTGTTGTTTTTTGGAGGGGAAACTGGGAAAGGAGAAATTGACGTGTAAATAAAGAAAATATCTAAAAAAATAATAAAATTATATTTAAAAATATTTCTTTTAATTTGTGAGATTATAATATAATTACATCTCCCCATTCCCTTTCTCAAAGGACTATTTCTAGTGTGATTTAGATCAATAGAGAGAAATACATCAGGGTACAAGTAAGGGCTATTTTTTAATGCTCTCTTCTTGTATTCATAGAAGAAAGAAATACTTAGGATTAGAATATAAGAAGACAGGAATAAAAGTAAGCTGTTTTTAAGGTGGAAAAGGTTTGGGGCAGAGACTAAGCAGACCCAGAGAAAAGTAGATAATCTTTCCATTACTCCGTTTCATTTGCCATGAGTAGGCATTATTAAAAGCAAGAGACAGACTTATGTATTCCTTATGATTATTTTTTCTGAATATTAAAAATGCTAAAAGAATGATGGCTCTAAAGAATCTTAACTGCTTAAGAGACCCCAATTTATAATAATATTAGTACTTAGTTCAATGGGTAATTTCCATTCTTCTGACAGAGAGTTTTAGTCACTGTGGTAGTTTGAAGGAAAAAGGTTCCCATAAGCTTTTACATATACATATATATATAAAATCTTGGTTGTTGAAACTTGGAGGCAAGGATTAGTGATGTGGTCTTAGGGGAGAAGTTATGAGGGCTTTGATGTTTCAAAAGATTTCATCCACCCCACTCTACCCTAATAAAGGTGTAAATATGAAGAAAAACTTGAGAAAGTTTATCTTGATAGGGTATTATCTAGCATAGTGGAATTTATAAATTTGTGGCTTTCAACTGAATGAGCCCACCATGTTTCCTAAAAAAGCCAGGTTGAAATGGCAGCTATTTCAGTCAGATGGGACTAAGCATTTGGAATGTCAACTAGAAATGCAAAAGTGGAAACTCAGAAACCTTAGAGAAAATCAGAAAAGTCCATTCCCAACTCCTTAGGTAACAGCCATATCACATAAACTTGAGGAAATCAAGAGAACTTGAATGTGCTCTTCATAGGAGATATGGCAAAAAAATATACATGATTTTGACAATTTTTTGGCATATATTCATCACATATAATGATAAATTATCTTCATATATTTTCATTCAGACATATAGCCATTGTTAATACTGTCTTCCCCAATAAAATATTTTGTCTCTCTTTTACTTCCCTTTACATTAGAGACAATCTTGCTTTTATATTAATATCACACATATTTTCAAAAGCTTCCTGTACCTATTTTAATTCTACAATCCACAAATAAGAAAAATCATGATATCTTAATTTCTGTATTACATCAGTTACAATATTAATTTCCTGTGCATTCACTTAAGGCCCTATGAATAACAATTATATTCTTTGTACCTGAATTAAACTCTACCATGCATGCATACCACATTCTTTTTTTTTTTTCTTGTTTTTTGAGACAGGGTTTCTCTGTATAGCCCTGGCTGTCTTGGAACTCATTCTGTAGACCAGGGTGGCCTTGAACTCAGAAATCTGCCTGCCTCTGTCTCCCAAGTGCTAGGATTATAAGCATGCCCACCTCAGCCCAGTGCATACCTCATTCTTATATATTTTTATCTACTCCACTGTTCACAGGCATTTAAACTGATCTTTTACTTGGTTATTGTGAATAGTGCTACAATAAATAAAGAGGAACCGTTATCTCAGTTGTATGGTGATTCACAGTCTGTGAGAGTATATATCTAGTACTGGTGATTCTGGGACATATCAAAGTTCTAATTTTAAGTTTTTGAAAAGACTTGCTGTATAATTTGTCATGGGAGATGTGAACAAATCACAATCCCAAATATGACATCTACCATAAAACAAAGAAAGTATTTTACCCAAGTACAGTTTGGTGCACCAGTAAGTTTCCTGGGATTGCTTGGAGAAAAATGGGTAACTAAAGGGTAACTGCATAACTAATAAATCCTCCCTGGTATGATTCATCATTTGATTAGTGATAGAAACTGCTTCCATAGAGCTTTGTGTTTAGCTTACATGCAACTTCCATTGCAGGGTCTTTTACCCAGAAGTTGTTTACTGATTTTATAAGCAAAAATAAGGATGAGAATTTTGATATTGCTACGTGAGCTTCCTGGGCCCTTCAAGATTCCTTAGCATTTTATGTATTATATGAGTCTTTTTTCACTCTATAGGAAGTAATATGTCTATTCAAAGGAAAGAATTACATAACACTGTACCCTTTCATCCAGATCTTATATTCTTTTTGTTCATTATTTTGATATTTTCTGAACTTGGAGAGAATTGTGTATATGTTAATTATTTTTTATAGCAGAAAATTGAGTCACTATGTTGTAACAAAACATTATTTTCAGGTTCTTGGGCAGTTACAAGTATTCAGAGAGACTACAAAAGAGGTATACCTCTATACATCTCACAGTAAAATTACTCTAAGGGTAGAAAGAATAGTGTTTTGGATGCAGTTTTGTGGGAATTCCATAACTGTTTATCAAAATAATAGTAGTCTACATTGCATCTTCTGATCTTCTGGAACTATGAGAGCCAACAGTAATGTAGATAGCTTCAAGCTCTGTTCTATCTTCAGTTTTTATGTTATGTAGGCAAAAGGTTAATGTCTTTAGCAACAGCCTCTTATCATCCAGTTTTGACATAACCTAGAGCAAGAAAAACTGACTTTGAAGCTTGTAAGGATTTAGGTCTCCAATGGCCTCAGAAAATTTCTATAGAGTTAGTTTGCCCAATGGAATTCCATTTCATCTAACATGATTTTAGCTCTGGGCAAGGTTTCTTTGCTGGTTTTACTTACATATGATGGCTTGCAAAAAAACACTCCTCAACTGCTGTTTACATGGCTGCTTTTCCAAATCTATATGGCATCTATAAGTTAGCCTTACACAATGAACTATCTTATACAGAAGGTGGAGAGGATCTTTGAAGACTCACAACTGTCCACATCAAAAGCATTCAATTGGTTTTTGAGGGCTGAAAGAACACTAATTGAGAAACATGAGCCAGGATGAATATTGCCTTAAAAATTTCATTATTTATATCAATTATTTCATTATTAAAAAACAATGTTGGTACAAGTTTGTAGAGTTGGTACAAATGCATGGCCATGATAGATTACCCACCTAGCTATCCAATATTGCGCAAGTTATCTGACATGTACATCCTCGGTTGTTGCTATTTCAGGGATCTAGAAGATCTTGCTACCCTTGTTGATCCTGGGGCTGGGAAATTTTATGCTGCTCATATTTGCTCAGGTATAAAGAGGAGCAGGGTGATATGTAACTTGATATGCCTACTGTTGCAGCAGGGCCCTCGATTTAACCAGGATTGAGCTAGCACCATAGCTTCTATCCTCATTAGCCATATCTGGTTATTGAAAGATGGTATATGAAAATTTACATGTCTGCTGTTCTTATTTGCATGGGAGAAGCATGTACCACATACTCTGGCAGAGGATAACTATCCATCTCTATGACAAACTGAATAATTTCCCTGTGACATTTTATCTTTTTTTTTTACTTCCACAAACTATTTGTCATGATTTAAAACCTTCTAGAAACTCACTTACATATAGCATTTGATATGTTGGCGAAAATGTGCCCTACCTAGCATTCTAACTGTCACATTTGTTTGGAGTAAAACTATCAGATCCTTTCATCTAGTTTGTCCTCTATTTATTCCACCTTGATTACATTAAGTTTTTAAGTACACGATTGTCTAAATTTGAGTTTTACTGCTGTGAATGGTCTCCATGACCAAGGCAACTATTATAAAGGAGAACATTTAATTGGGGCTGGCTTACAGGTTTAGAGTTTCAGTCCATTATTATTATGGCAGGAAACATAGCAGCATTTAGGCAGGCATGGTACCAAAGAACCTGAGGATTTTTTTCTTTCTTTCTTTTTTTATAAGAGTCTTCATTTTTTATTTTTTTATTATTTTTTTACCTTTTTTATTGGATAGTTTCTTTATTTACATTTCAAATGTTTTCCTCTTTCCAGGTTTCCCTTCAGAAACCCCCTATCTCATTCCCCCTCCCCCTACCTCTTTGAGCTTGCTCCCTCACCCACACACCCTCTCCAGTCTTCCTGCCCTGTCATTCCCCTACACTAGAGCATAAGTTTTACAGCATCATTTAAAGGAAGCCAGGAGCAGACTGTCCTCATGAAGCTAGGAGGAGGGCCTCAAAACCCATACCCAAAATGACCTATTTCATCTAACTCCTTAGGTCAAGCTCAAATGACCAAAACAATCTAAATATCAATGTAAGCCATTCAAACCTTTCAAAATCTCTTCTACATCATAAAGATCACATCCCATCATGGGGCTCCACTAAGGTACTAAAGTTCAAAACCAAGAGAACTAACTTTTCTCTTGTAATTTCAGTGAGCAGAATCTAGGTAGCATTACAAACTGGACACTGACCACCTCCTGTATAATAAAATCCCTTGGTAAAATAATCCTTCCTTTATTTTATCCCTATCCCTAATACATATATGAATCTTGGCTGAAAAATGACCTTAGTGTCCCTTGTGAATCTATCCATCCAAAATAATGTCCTCTTGCTCAGGTTATAAATAAAGGATCAGTACATTAGTTTTTACAGTTGTATGATAGCAATATTGATTCAATCTGATTACATATTCCACAGCTTCACAATCCTGTTTCTGAAAATTCATTTATTATTTTAATATTATAATTTTGAGCAGTTCACATTCAGAATGTTCCTAAAATATTGTAAGTTCATGGCCTTTCCTTTGCTGATATTGAAAAATAATGATTACACTGGCACAGGGGAACATTTCCTGAACAGGACACCAGTGGCTCAGGCTCTAAGATCAAGAACTGACGAATGAGATCTCATAGAACTGAAGATCTTCTGTAAGTCAAATGACACTGTCAATAAAGACAAAACAGCAATGTACAGATTGGGAAAAGATCTTTACCAATCCTAAATCCAATAGAGGAGTAAAATGCAAAATATACATAGAACTCAAAAAGTTAGAACTCAAAAACCAAGTAACCCAATTTAAAAAATGGAGTACAGAACTAACCAATGAATTCTCAAGTGGGGGATCCTGAATAGTCCAGACACAACTAAGGATATGTTCAATATCCTCAGTCATCAGGAAAATGCAAATCAAAACAACCCTCAGATTCCACATTATATCAATCAAAATGGCTAAGATAAAAAACTCAGGCAACAGCAGATGCTGGCCAGTTGTAGAGAAAGAGGAACATGCTTCCACTGCGGGTGAGATTGCAAGGTGTGCAACCACTTTGGAAACCAGTCTAGTTGTTTCTCGGAAAAATGAAAATAGTTCTACCTGAAGAACTAGCTATACTACTCCTAAGAATAGACCCAAAAGATGCTCCAACATATAACAAGGACACATACTCTACTATGTTTATAGCAGCCTTATTTATAACAGCCAGAACTGGAAAAAACCCAGATGTTCCTCAACACAAGAATGGATACAGAAAATGTAGTACATTTACTCAATGGAATACTACTCAGCTATTAAAAATGATGA